>DWKL01000512.1:0-18465 GCA_018249415.1 Phareas burnsi | reverse complement strand
CTTCGGAATAAAGCTGATATCCCATAGGACTATAATAAACTATTAACTTATTCGCTATCGGATAAAGTTTAAAAGAAACGTATTAAGAGTTGAGGCATGTAGGTTTCTTCGCGATGTTTCCCTTTACCGTTAAAGCAAGTTATAATTAATTTTTAATATTCCCATAATTTCGGAAAATTAGAGGTGCGTGCGGGATACGCACCCCAAACATCCAGCGAGGGAGGCGAAAATCTTACCACTGTGCTATCACTGCTACTAAGTAATATGCTAATAAAAAAAAATCGAGTTTTATTTTTCTCTAAAGTGTTAACTTTTGAGAATGTTTTTTTAAGCTGTCCAACCTCATACAAAGAAGTCACAATGTCATTGACGTATGTAATGACAAGCCGAAAATTAAGGCAAACCCGCACTTGCGTTATATCCAGGGTTGCTAGATATCCTCTCTTAGGCTTTTTACAGTCGTACAGCTAAATATGTCTGACTAGTTTGTTCATATCTACATATGTCTTATATTAACTTAGCTATTAACCGTCATAGAGTCTACCTACAATGATGTTGCTCCGCGTTGGAATGTAACACGTGGTATTGGTATATGTTTGGTGATACCACCAAACATATAGCAATATATAAATAAAATATATACATATGTTTGTTTTCTGCTTGTGCATGAGGCCTGTAGGATCCTTCCAAAGGAGGTGCACACTGCATGTCTTAGGAAAATATATACCATCATACATATCGGTCGTGAACTGTTGCAAAGTAATTATATCATAATTTCATGTATCTATCATCCTTAACAGTAACGCTTCTACTTTATATCATAAATGCGCTACCCCTCCCACTGTAGACGCAAATTCCACTCCTATTTCTTATATCAGCAGTGTTCGCATATTGTTTTGCTTTGCAGGTGTGTTAAGGCAGGTCTTCTTAAATAAGCTTTCTATCTTAGCCGTTGTTGGGACATATGTCTGTTTGGCTTCCGGTGCAACATCTATCCTTTTTATGTAAAAATAGTAGCAAACAAGCGTGCATGCCACATGACTTTAAGTGGTGACTGCAGCCCATGGACCCGCATCTAACCTCACAGGACTAAAGTCCTATCTGAGGTCATACGTAGATGCATTACTACTCCTGAAGACTAAGACCCACGCTATCAGTGTACCCGGCAGCACACCCTCAACCGAAATACAACATTAGGTTGATGACGGATTATGAGGGTGGAGGTAGTACCTCCCTGGGCGAACTATAATCTCATCACGTGGCCTGCGTGGTTGTTTGCTATTTCAGTGCTATAAAGAGAGTGTTTGTCTCATTACACTGCCATTAACTTCTACTTTATTACGTTATCAAGTTATCTATGTCTATCTATCATCAAGTTATTTTTGCCTATACTTTTCTTAATCTGCGTTTTATATATCTATATAATATTTAACTAATTCGACGAAGCGATATGCCATTGCCAATTTCACACTCTGTGATGCGAATTGTTTGAATTATTTCCTTTAAATTTACAGTTAAACGTGTTTTTTTTTATTAGCGCGCATTTTTCTTCAAAAAGTACTTTAAAAGTTAATTCACCAATTATTTATTCATTTAGTTAATTTTAAGTTTGTTGTAGTTTGTTAAAATTTAAGCGATGAAAAGTAAATACTTACATATATATTTTTTTACATTACATTGAGTTTTTTTATTTCATTTTCAAGACATTTATTAACATCCTTTTCAGCATCAAAGATTGCACTTAAATCGTGCATCGATTTAAATGCAATCTTTGATGGTTTTAGCGATCACTAGGTCCTATTTTGATTTCCCATTCTTCTTATATTTTGATTTATGTTTACATATAAACATACTTTTCGTTTTTTTTTATTTTTTTAAACTCGGATTTGTAATATAGATCCGGTAGTTTTCAACTTTCAAGGGTCAGCGACAAACGAATATCGAAGGATTATTAACATTTCACACAAAATTAAATGCCAGCAATTTTTTTCAGAACCTTCTAGATAGAACCGGGACCCTGGATGAGCAGATAAAGTGGGAAGCGATAGCCACAGCCCGTGGTTTGTGCACCCTTACTGACAGTTGCAACTGCGCCGATTGCGTTTCTGCTCTATACCGAAACGATGTCGCCGACGGTGATGCCGGCTTAGGCGCAGCGCCTCTGATCAGCGCTATCAATGCTGGTTGTCAAATTCAATAATTCCATCTAACTGGCATATGACCTCAGAGCATAAATGACAAACGCAGTCGAAACGATGCGATAAATAACAAGCACTCTCGAACGGATTCGTTAGTACCGTCCTTTAGTTAAAATGCCGTTATTCAACATCCAGCCAATTTCGACATTTAGAGGATTTCGTAATCAGTAAAATACGAGTTAAAAGTTTCAGTTCAAAGTGCTCTATTAGATCTATTTTTGATACCTCAAACTCTTGCATATGACGTTTAGTAATTAAATAGCAAACATTTTTGAAATTACTCTCTTTCTTGACCTTATCTCGAAAAGTGATTTTATATATTGAACGGCATTATATCTCAAGGACGACGAAGCCGTCAAGTACGTTCGAAATTAGACATCACACATCTAAACTTAATCTCGGTTTTGAAAATGGGTACAATCGATTTCTATGTATCTTATAAATATTATTTGATTGGTTGTTTTGAATATTAGAATTATTCGCGTTCTTCTATTGACCGTTTTTTATTTTCTTTTTTACTACTATAACTGTTGACGAATGTACAATTTATATTTCATAATTTTGGTCAGTAAAAACTTCAATCTATAATTTTAGAAAATGTCGATAATGAATTCTCGAAAAATGTATAGAAATTATTATTATATTTTGTTTCTTTCAATTACGTACACCCGGAAATAAATGCTGGTTTATGACTGGCATCGACCGATTGACAACAAGTAACCTGGATGCTCGTTTAGTAGTTCTGTCATATAAACAACGATCTTCAAATGATGATTCTTGAAGACATCTGCTTGAATTATTTTGTATTACCAAGAATCAAATAATGAGTTTCGTCAGTTTTATTTTGTAGTATTTTGAATAAAAATAACGCATTTTCGTATTAGCGCTTCGCAATTTTCTTAAGATTTTTAATAATAAAATCGTTCCTAAATTTTTAGTATGGAAGTAAGTCGATAATATTACAATCATTTTTTCGTACCTATTTATAAACATATGTATCTTATGTTCATATGTTCCATACAAAAATAGAACTTACTAACATGAAGTCTGTAAATGATCTTATTGGCAATCATAATGGAGTTTTTATACTGCGGTTAATTAAAATCGATATGTTACATCTAATGCGCAATACGATTTATCTCGATGTATATTAATTTTAAGTACCCTTATTTTTCCGCTACGAAATTCCATACATGAAATTATTTTATATAGGATTGGTGAATAAACGCTTTCGAAAACCGCAGTGTGAAAATAGTATTATACTCGAAATTTTAAAGTAGAATTGACGTGAATTCGTTTTACTTGGAAATATATATCGTTAGAAGTTTCGGTAAGATGTATTGTTGTGTATGACTGTCTGATTTACAAAAAGACACATCTTTGTATTTACAATAGGCTAGATCTTCCAGTCAGTGTAATTTCTACTGATTTATAATCCTACGAAACATTCTGGTACTACCATATCTATTCCCTTTTAATAATTCACAATGGCATCATAAAAAAATTGGCGCCAATTTAGATATTAATGAAAATATCAATCGATGTATATTTATGTCTACAATTTTAATGATATTAAAATGGTCATTAACCCTGAGCTTATAAATGACTGGGAAAATTTACGACATTTCAGTTCCTATTTCTCATTAATTTTATACCATTGTTACACTCACGATGACATAGTTTCATTCATAGATTTAGAATTGTTTCACTGTAAATTCTATATCTATGGTTAGTCTATCATATTTAATTATTAAGACAGAAATGAATGTTATACAGTAAGAGTGTAATCTATTTATACTATTTATTATTCCGTCTTTTCATGTTTTTTAAAAATACCTCTAAAATACGCTTTAATCGAATCTCTTATTTATTTAGATTAATTAATTTTATATAATTTACAATCAATTCTTGACACATAAAAATTTGCATTGCATTGATCTCATCTCTAGTCCTTTAATCTTAAGTTAGATTAACACCGCAGTATGGTTTTTACCGAGCGGTTTTTTTTATAACCCATTTACTCTGTAGGCATCCAAACTGTGTGTAATGCTGCGCGATTTTTGTTTTTTCTTTTCAAAAAGTTTTAATATTAAAATATCCTGTAAACTGTCTATCTATGCAAAATATATCCATGATGCGTTTTTAGTTGAATGTTCATTTCTTTTATATTGTTAAATGTTTTTCTTTATATTTAGTGACAAATTTTAACATGTAACATAATTAGATATTAGAACATTATTACACGCGCATAATTTATAGAATAATTGTCACTTCACTTCCAGTGAAAACGAAAATCCAGGAAGGAATACAATTTTATATTATGTAACGAGTACTCACGATTTGTAACTGTACTCCAGGAAGGAATGTTTTAACTTTAAGACATATAAATGTTTTGTGTGTAACGTAGCAATCAAGTGTCACTTATCATAAGCGTATGGTTCATAAAATAATTAAGGTTGTCTTTTCTACTTCCAGTTTTAGATGTTTATTGCTCAATTTATTTTATTCCAATGGCTATAATAGTAATATTTAGGTTTTGTTTCTGTGTCGTAGTGATGAATAGTGAATATTTTTGAACGTCATCTTAATTTTGACGTGTAATTTTGGTTTTTCTTTGTCAAAGTAGCAGTGTTAAACGTTGCTGTGTTCTGGTTTGAAGGGTGTGGTAAAGGAGAGATCCACGAGTAAGAGAGAGAGTACATGAGTGTAACTGAATCCTAAAGGGTAGCGACGCATCTGTGTCCGATCTCAGGTCACATTTCGGGTTGTTTAGGGATGTCTATGGACGGCAGTGTCCCCTTATCATCAGGTTGGCTACATGGTCGTTTCCTACTTGTGTTATATTTTTCTTTTCATAAAATTGCTATTCCGTTTGTGAAAAATGTTTTAAATCTATTTTAAATTTTAACTTGACGTGAGCTAAATGGCCTCTCTTCCGTGTAAGACTGATAAGAAAATTAAATTTTTCTATTGAATATGAGTAAGATATAATAAATGAGAGAATGGAAGTAAATTGTAAGAACAAATCTTACACACGCAATTATATAATTTAATAGAAGTGTAGTAATTTTCATATTTCATATATAGCTATTTAAATCTTTATGCAGTGTGACACAGAAGTTACATCGATCATCATCATAATCAGTACCACCGTCAACCCACTGCTATCGTACTGCTGGGCTAGGTCTCTCAAGATGAGACAGGTTAGATCATAGTCAACTACGGTAGTCAAGTGTGGATTGGTAGACTTCATACACCTTGCAAGAACTTTACGTGGAAGTGTACTTACTTGGCAGTGTTACATTCATTTAATAATTTATTTATTTTGATTTGTAACTATTGCGAATGTTCTTAAATAATTTAGAAATGTATTTTATTTGTACGAAAATTGTTATTTATTTATTTAATAGATCAAACAACGTAAGAAACAGCGTGTACAAAATACATATTTTAGGATATTGGATTATATGGCATCTACATATGAAATCTTACCAAGTCTATAATAATTTGCATATTAATATAGTAAGTAGTGTTAACTTCTCTAGAGTAAAAACTATAGCAAAACTATAAGAAGACCGTCTCGAATGGCCACTGACTACACCTGTTATAACATATCCTGACAGTATTAACGAACTAGATGGTCGTCACAATACTAAACGCGGGTATATTCATATAGGAAACTACCCTCAATATTTGTAAATATATCTTCCTACCACTTGACACCGAAACGTCAAGTGTTGCTTACAGTAGGTAACTAATTGCGTGTGTAAGACCAATAAGAATAAGTATGGCGTAAAGATCAGGAACAGTTTGACTGGATTGATTTACAGAATCCTATTTCTGGTAAATAAATTGGTAATCTTCCTTGTGGAATAAAGGTGTATGAAATTGTCCCATTGATTCCTTAAACAATGAACTATTCTAGAATCCTAAAAGGGTCGGATATGCAGTGCCAACGTAACTTATTATTTTATTTCAGCCGTCAAATAAGCATAGAAAGATTGATAAATTTTTAACAGGGAGACTAAGATGCAATTAGAAATTAGACTAAGACAATTGTGGTACGGATTTTGGAGTGTAAATAGGGGCTTTAATGTCTACTTTCAAGAGAAACTTTTTTAATTTTTCACTATAATTGCAAGCATTTTTTTATGTAATTTATAAAGACGGCGATGTTGCCTAATTTAATTTCACAATCTATTTGTTATTTTATCTTTAATCGCACATTTATTTATGTTTTTCTACTCTAAATATACTCTAAATCCTATATTTTAATTACATAACCTTTATCTATACACTTTTGAAATTATTATGTAAAACGTAAAATTTATTAACCATATTTTAAACTTAGAATAATCTTTTATCTTATACGTGTATGTAGATGTATACTTAGTAAAACTACTGTATGAATAAATATTATTACTGCAAATATCGCCATAAATTTCTTGTTAAAGACAGTATAGTCATATAAAAATAAATAGTTCTTGTGCACATAGCAACACCATGTTGCCATGTGTACAAGAACAATGGCTAGCAACAAAAAGAAACATTGTCTTGGTAAGATTAGCGTCTCCTTTTTTCAGTAAAAGGTTTTAGAAAAATCTACTGAGTCAGTTTGTTGAAAAAGGCGCCAAAAAAGCTTTATATTTAAGGTGTTGATGCAGTTCCTCTTTTCAGCCCTTGTATTGCTAATTCTCACTCAAAATGTCTACTTTGTATTAACACTAAATAACAGAGAATTTAGTTTTCTTCTGTGGGTGTTTATAGGTCCCACGCCGCACGAAATCCTAGAGTGATGGTATCAGTATAGAAAAGATTATTCATCGGTTATAAATAATCTAAGCTAATAGATAAAAATAAAATAGAAATTGGGAGTTATTTGCAGTAATATATTTATTGACACAGTTCAAATACATTGTAGAAAATTATACAAAATACCTTATGAGGTATAATAATTTCATACTGAATGTTTTACACTGTACTAGCGTACGTAAATATTTTATAAAACGAAACTTGTAATATGTATGCAGCCTTGTTATGGTTCCTATGCTATTTATAAATCTCGGGCTTTTGTAAAGAAATCATAATTTCCAGTTTTGTTTTAAAATTATATTATATATATTTTTTGCAACTTGTTCCAAAACCAAATCTAAACAGTAATATACCGAAAAATTCCTTTTATTATGCTCAAAAACTATTTCGTTTTAGCGACGCACATCTGTTTCAAACGTAAAAGTATGAATTTAAAAATATAGCATTTTATTGATTATCTGTACCTTCCTTTTTTTATGCAATTTTTTTTTTGCCAAAAGTAGTACTTATTTCATACAATAATCAATGTCAATCCTTTTAAACAAAATATAAAAGTATTGACAAGAACATTAGGCAGATGTGTAGACCAACCAGTACATTTTTAAATACTTATGTGTCGATAAATATTTAGATATATGTTTTGTGTCTATTGGTGTCTGTAGCTGACTTTATTGTCAATGACGAAATAAATTGATGTGCTATATATAATAAAGTATTGCATCATATTCGTTGTTTTATTCATGCATCCATCACTAGAGACCAGATGAAATACATCTTACCTATTATGAGTTATAAATTGATTTATTCTCAAAATAATTATAATTAACTTAAATTAGAACATAAAAGTACATTGTTACATTTTGTATGGTTACAACGTACATACAACTTCGAGTAACACAAACCATGCAATGACGATATAATAGCTAAGATTACTAGTCGCACGTAATAGATAACTTTCCAATAGTGGCAACTCGATGTGACTTCAACTTATAAAATAAATAAAGTGTTAGTACAGCATTTAAGTCCATTTTATTAATGTATTTATTTCTTTATACATTTTCTTAACTTTTTAAGGTGCATACTTATATCGTAAAAATCCGAATAATTCCAATAGTGCATATCGGTTTTTTCGAGAAATCTCGCAAAATTTTATATATTCGCAATAAATATACTACATTCATTTGCGAATAAAATTACTGTTTCAATATAGTTTATTAACCGTAGTACGGACTGAGCTTTATTTCGCTTCATCGTTCCATTACACAAACATTCAGTAAAAATTCATTTTATTGCCAATTTTATTAATAATTATGAAACAAAAAGTCCAAGAAAACTTAGAATCTCTATAAATCTCTCTCTCTTAAAATGTGTCTTTTTTAAACGTATTATATATAAGTTAAGTAATTCAATGTAAAATAATCGAATAATAATCCTTTTCACGTCTCCACTTATCAATTTGGAGCCATTTTCATTGTCTGTGCAATGCATCCAAACTGTCAATTTTAACATGAAATTGTCATTATGCATTATTGACAAAACACTGAGTGTGTAAAATATTTTAAAATTAACAATTAAGCCACAAATATGAGTGGTCCAAACGGAATGTTGTACGGCGGGGACGAAATAGGGGCATTGGTGTTCGACCCAGGGCACCATTCGCTGCGGGTTGGCTACGCCCAAGAAGATACGCCCAAAGCAGACATCCCTGCTGTGATAGGTGTCGGGCCGGCTACGCACATCCCAGAGGCCGAGGAAAAGGTCCCCGATGGAAATGTCACACAGAGCGGTAAGTCACTATCATCAAAAGTGGAACTCGAGATCCGACTCTGGAGGCACCACCGCGACTCATCTCTATCTGATAGAAGTGACAACCGAGCATGCCGATCTGACGTTAAGTGTTCACGGCTACATGAACATCTGAAACCAGTTCTACATAGAATAATAAGTAATATCTGAAATCAATCACAGGTGCATTGCTACCCTTGTGAACTAAGATGGTTGCCTAAAAATTGAATATGCATTACCACACTCTTCAAACCAGTACATAGCAGTGCTACACTGCTACTGTAAGCAGCAGTAGGTGTGACAGTGGTGTTTTCACAGGGAAATGTGTAAAAATACCACCATTGCTCCATAGAAAACGTATGTGTGTGTACTTATATATCACATAAAAAGATCAAATTTACTTGTCGTAATAAAACAAGAAGATTATAAGAAAAATAATGAAATAAATGCATTAAATACAATTGATAAATTTTTTATTTTAATATACTCTTATATATTAAAATAAAGTAGAAGCAGTAATAGCCAAGTAATTATGATTCTACCCTCTTACGCTGGGTGTCTGGGTTCATAACCCGCTTATCTGATTTTTCGAAATTACGTGTATATTAAAATTTTAATATCACTTAATTTAGCAGTGCAGGAAAACATTACATCTGAAAGTTTTTTGTAAGAGTTCTCGAAGGTGTATAAAGTTTACCGATCTGCTCTTGGCCAATGTAGTGGACTATGGCATAACTATTCTTATTCTGTGAGAAGACCCTTGCCCAGCAGCGGGACATTAATGGGTTAATAATGATTAAAATATGATATGTCAATCCAGGTGCCAAATCTGGCAATGAACTGCGCCACTACATTGACGTAACTGAAATACATGTTCCACGTCCCCACATGGAGATACAGACCTATATGAAGGATGGACAAGTGGACAATTGGGACCTTTTTGAGAAGATGCTGGATTACTGCTATTCCAAGGTGTGTCGAACTAATGTCTTCTATTATTATCATCATCACTCCAAGTCTTACGTGCTTATTTATAAAGAAGTAAAAGTGATTGCTTAAGCAAAAATTACCACTTATTTATTTCATAGTTCAGTAATTGCTGGATTTTGCGTTGTCAAGTTAAAATCCCGACCTAAGTAATCAATACAATTAAACCAATGATAACTGTACCAAGTGATAGTGATGGCTTTATCAAGAAAGTATAAAGCAACAAGTAATTGCTTCTTCATAAATATGGGCATTAAAGGCGACCCAGTTTTCTATGACCTTTCAATAATCAGAGTAATGTTATTCTAGGTAATCCGCTCCCCCTCGGAACACCACCCAGCCCTCTTCACAGAGGCAGTTTGGACGAGTCGCTCGGCGCGCGAGAAGCTTGCCGAACTGCTGTTTGAAAAGTATCAGGCGCCTGCATTTTTCCTGGTCAAGAATGCGGTACTCGCGGCCTTTGCCAATGGGAAGTCCACTGCGCTGGTGCTGGATGCTGGAGCCAGTCAGACCTCTGCTGTGCCGGTCATAGATGGGTATAGAGATTCTGTTAAACTTTTGCAATTAGTATTTTTTGTTTTTTAGAGCATAGAATCATGCAATATGCCCGTTTGCTGTTCCACCTCACAGGAAGTGATCAAATCACCCACAGACATATAGTTGGGTAGAGGGTGGAAATTTGGAATTGCATTTATTTTTGAATGAGGAATTTGATAAAAATATAAAGAAAAATATTTCAGTAAGAAAAATTATTAAAGAAGAAATTTGCAATTTTTTTTATATCTCGATAACAACGCCATCTATCGAGTCCAAAAGTATCTATCGCCTAAAAGCGATGCAGCTATACACTCACAAAATGTCATTGTAAAGTTGAGCGGTTTCAAAGATTAGTATGTACAGACAGGGACATAAGATTAACACAATAATGTGTATTTAACCAGTGCATTATTTCTATAATAGTTAGAATTATTACAGCAGTCAGCCTTTTCATTCATCTTCGAAAGGTAAAGACAAAGGAAGAATAATTTTCTTTATATAAATTATTATCTATTATATATAATTCACGTGTCATGATGTTTGTCCGGGATGAATTCCGAAACTAACTATCCGATTTTAACGTTTTTTTTTTAAATGTGTGTTTTGCTTCAATTATAGAGATAGGATAGTTTTTATATAGATTTTTTTTTCCTTAACAATACCAATTATAATTGAACGAAATACAAGAACGCCACCGCAACGCGTGGCCGGGTCTGCTAGTATAAATATAAATTGCAAAAAGTACATGGAACCTCCGAACTAAACTGGAACCGAAACCTGCAATCTTCCAATTATTAAACACACCTATGTTTACAGGTATGCTTTAGCGAGCGCCGCCGTCCGCTCCCCAGTGGGTGGTGACCACCTCGCCGCTCAAGCGAAGCATATGCTAAACAGCATGCATATACAAATGCTACCAGTTTATAGCATACAGGTAAACCTTACAAAATTATTTCTTGTGTTTTTTATTTTTACAGCATAGAAGTGATAAACGAGCATGGAGCATGCAGGCTGTCTGATGTCAAGTGCTCACTGCAGACTATGGACACTCTCGTCTAACCTCAAACAGGATTGAAGCCCTGAGGTCGTATGTAGACGCGTTATAGAACTATAATTCGGCAGTGGAGTCACCACCACCGCCTTCACGATCCGCCGTGAAGCAGTTTGTGTTTCGGCTGGCTGGAGAGATGCAGTTGTCTCTTAATCCTCCGGAGTAGTGACGCATCTACGTACGACCTCAGAACTTCAAATTTGTTTGAGGTCGGATGCAGTATACATTAGGTAGGCTGCACGTTCATTTGCTACTTCTCAAAAATAAAAATTAAGAAAATAATTGGCTGCAGTCCTTTTCACTACAGCTATGTATTATTTTGATTGTCTTCCAGAGCAAGGAGGTGATACGGGAGCGCGAGCGCGCCCGCTACACGCTGAAGACGCTGCCCGCCGGCCTCACGCACTCCTGGCAACAGTACATGCTCAAGCGGCAGTACGAAGACTTCTGCCACTGTGTCGCGCAGGTACGTACACGGCGTATTGTCATATTTATAATTACACTCGTAAAATAAAAAAAGATAAAATCCCTACAACGGCTGTGCAGTTGTTGCGTGATTGCGTGAACTAATAAGTGAGTGCGTGCCTGAGTTAATAAGTTAGTGCGTGCGGGAATTAACGAAATCGGGAAGGGGGGAGGGTTTAATTAATGAGTTCTTGCCAGGGATTGATGAGTGCGTGTCCGCTTAATTTTATTAGTTAGTGCGTATGTGAATTAATGATAATTCCTACATGCTGTCACAGATAACGATAACGGTCTAAGATATAAAAAAAAACAAGATGATCCATCCGGCTTGAGTTATTGAGTAAGTTCGTGCGAAATATAATGAGTGCTTTCGTAAATTAATTAGCGAGCTGGTGCGTGAGTTTATCAGGTTGTCGTGCCAGAATTTGTGGGAATAAGTGCGTGAAGAGTGACTTCGTGTCCGAATTAATTGCTAAGTGTGTGTTCATGAATGAGGTTCGTGCTAGTTTAAAAAGAATTAATGATTTATATTTATATGCATAATTAAAAATCCATTCGCACCTTCAATATTTCGAAGATATGTGCGTAATAAAAATTAATTACCACTTGTTTTGCCGGCAAAGGAAAAAAACATCGTGACGAAACCTACACGTCTGAAAGTTCTTTATAAAATTCACGAAGATGTGCGAAGTCTATCAATCGGCCAGCTAACCACTAGGCCAGCGTGGTAGGCTGTGGTCTAGCCCTTCTCATTCTGACAGGAGACCCGTGCCCAGCAGTGGAACAGTAATGGATTGATAATGATATGTTACAGATATCAGAGTCCCCGTACGACGAGCGCACGGCGGCGGCGGTTCCCGGAGTACACTACGAGTTCCCCGGTGGATACCACCAGGACTTCGGCCCAGAGCGGTTCAAGCTCACCGAATGCCTCTTCGAGCAGACCCTGGGCGCTCCGCATCTAGGTAAGCTATTACTAAGTAGCTAAAGGTCTCCCCACAGAACCGTATTGGAGCAGCGTGGTGGAGTACGATCCAGATCGTTGGTTCTAGGGAGGGATACAATGCCCAGGAGTGGGACATAAAAACATTGCAGCTAATAATATTCTAGTAACTATAAGTAACCGAATGCTTTTCATATTATCCTTATTTCTACTAATTTTAAAGAAATAAAAAAATATATATTTATGCGCAGTGTGGATACACTCTTAATAAGGTACCTTTCACTGTATGTTGTCCGCGTCGCGAGTGCGTGGATGCCTTTTTCGTACCCTATACTGTGGTCCTTAACCCGTTGACTGTGTTGATCGTTTCGAATTTTAGCGCCGCCGCAGTCAAGGTGTTTAAGATGGCAGTATAGTTCTACCGCCTATAAAATATTAACACTTTGACTGCAGCGGCTAATATACGAAACAATCCGCCCGTGCGGCGCGCAACACAATAAGCGTGTTTTTGTATGGCGGGACGCAACGTATGCGTGCGAGCCGCACGGGTGGTACAAACAGTAAAACACGACAGGTACGTTTTCCGCAGTCAAAGTATTAAAGGCACAAGGTTTTTTTCGTACTATAACACTGTGTGCGTCCGGCAGCGTGCGCGGCGGTGGGCGCGTGCGACGCGGACGCGCGGCCCGCGCTGTGGGGCTGCGTGGTGGCGTGCGGCGGCGCGGCGGCATGCGGCGGCTGGCTGGAGCGCGTGGCGCGCGAGCTGGCCGCGCGCGCGCCCTCCAGCCACCGGATCAAGACGCACGCGCCGCCCGCGCCCACTGAGAGGCGCTTCGCCGCCTGGATCGGTGAGTGCGACCACTGTGGATAACGGGTTGGGACTGAGATTGGATTATACGGAACATTAGCTAATACACACACACATACGCGCATACACAGGCACTGATCCCTTGCCAGAGGCCACCCAGCGCATGCAACGCGAACGCTCCGAGATCTCCACAGCAACGTACCGTGATTGCGATGGGTAAAAGGTCAAAAAGTTAAAAGGTAAAGCTCTTTGACCTAACTGAGGAGTTCGTAAGACCCCGACGATGCCGTCACGATTCAAGCTTTTTTTAATGTGAGTAACAAACGAGTGCGCAGGCTTCTTGATGTTCAGTGGACACTGCAGCCCATCACACACACTCACATCTAACTTCAAACAGAGCTGAAGTCTTATCGTACGCAGACGCGCGCACTGCTCCTGAAGATTGACGGTCGCCTCGCTGTAAGTGCACCCGGCAACCGCACCTCTCCAACCGAAACAAGGAGCTTCGCGGCGGATTGCGAGGGAGGCGGTGATACTTGCCTGGATGAAAGTGTTCCATCTTGTCCCAGCGGGTCCTATCGATCTGACAAGGGTTTGGATGGATTTAGATTTCAGTTCTGGGTTCGAGATTGTGTGTACTCGCCTGTGTTCATGGCACCCACGGCACAGGGAATGTGTGAGACGTGAGTGTAGAAAGCGTTTTTATTAACACAATTATAAAATTGCGTTAATTTAATTCCAGGCGGATCTATCCTGGCGTCGATCGGCTCCTTCCAGCAGATGTGGATATCCTCGCAGGAGTACGACGAGGGGGGAAAGGGGCAGCTCGAAAGGAAATGTCCCTAATAGTCCGACACGCACCCATCCCTACCCAAAGATATTTTTGTCTACATGGAACTCGTGAAAACATATTACTGCCCATTATGTTATTTTTTATTTGGTCGCAATCCTTCATGTCCCACCGCTGGGTTCGCTCACCGCAACTGGAGGCATGGAGCATGGCACCACGCTGCTCCAGTCTTTTTGATGGAGAAACTGGTTACAGGCCAACCCGTTCGGATATTTTCACTCACAAGGTCTCCGACAATGTTTAACGACTGCTATTCAATGACAACCGGGACCGACAGCTTAACGTGCCCGAAGCGCGGAGGCTCATGAAGTGTATCAACTGGCGGTCACCATCCAACTGCCGACCACGCCCGACGTTGCTTAACCCATTGTCTGCGGCAAACGCACGTCGCACGCACGTCGTGTGTTGACGTCCGCGCCGCGCGTGCGGTTCGCACGCATACGGTGTGTTACATTTAAACCTACGCAAGACTGCGGCCAAACAAACCTGTTTTCATTGTCCCGCTCTGACAAAAAACGCAAGATGTGTGCGGCTGCACAGGCGTTCGAGTGTGCTCCAAGACTACGGGAAACACCTGTCTTTCGGGCCCCACGGCTGGATTGTTTCTAATATGAGCACCGCAGTCAAGGTGTTAACTTTGTAAATTACGATCTACGCACGCCGCGGGACTATACGCGCTTCAATTTTTGTTTCTGTCAACCTATTACTCTCACACTGCTGGGCACGAGTGTCCTCTCAGAATGAGAAGTATCAATACTGGGCATACGCATACGAGTGGGGTAATGGCGATGCTCCTCACAGGCGGACTCTTGGAAGTTTTATCCTTTACTAGTATAAGTTACTTATAACATAGGCATCATTTTGGAAATATAACATTTGTATAAGAGTTTATTTTATTTTACTGTATCATCCATTCATTACCCAACTGCTGGTTTTCATTGTTAAAACAATTAATTTAATAACTTTCTAAATTCTGAGATTCGAACTCCGGGCCTCCAGCGTGAGGTCAGAACCTTACCATTAGGCTGACACAGTTTAAAAAAAACATTACAAAATATACATTTTTAGGGTATTTATTCCTTGCGAAGAGGAAAGAAACCCTAAATTCTCTTTTATATTGCAAAAGTAGTAAACGAATGTACGGGACACCTGTGGCTACTGCAGTCCATGGACATCCACATCAAACAGAACTGAAGTACGTAGATGCGTCAACACGCCTCGGAACTAAGACGGTCGCCTCGCTGTGTGTATCCGACAACCGCAGCTCTCCAACCGAAACAAGAATTGCTTCACGCTGGATTGTGAGGGTGGCGACCGTACCAACCGGACGAGCCGGTTTCTTCACCATTCTAATCTATCCAGGATGTTTCGACTGATGATTTGTAGAAGCAACATTCACATTTCCATACAAAATTGGACACCACCTTCACTTCTAAGTTCGTACTAATTGGTTAACGCAGCTCTACATTTTATTATTAAATCATCAAAATATAGTTTTAAAGATACCAAAAGGTATTTTCATTGTGTCCAGAAAGGGCACAAACAGTATTCCTGGCCACGAAATGAAAAACACCACAAGTGAGTAGATACGAATTTAATACAGATACTTACATCTACACAACGAAATCACAATACAATTAATAATGTTAAATAATATAAACTAAACTAAGGTAAATTAACCTTCTATATAAACATCAGTACATAATTAACACTATTCATGTAGGAACAACATAATATAATATTCCTTAGAACCCGCATGGCGCAGCGGTTACCATAACGGGTGACACGCAGAGTTCCGGGTTCGATTCCCGACCGGGCAAACATCAAAATGATTTTTTTAATGTTTGAAAAGTGGCAAACAAAAATGGTTCCTTAAGTAGTCATTTTTACTTAAGTACTCACTTTTACTTCTTTATAAATACGAGCATGAAACCAATAGCATAAGTAAAGATATTTATTATTTTACAAAAAATAACAAATACAATAGTTCTGGACTTATAAATAATCAATAATTATATCTCAATTAGCTGCAATCCTTTTTATGCCCCACTGCTGGGCACGGGTCTCATCACAACTGGAGGCTTGGAGCATACTCCACCACACTGCTTCAATGCGAAATGGAAAAACGGGTTAGCAACCAACCAGTGCTGGATGCCTTCTTCAAACCGCCCACAATACCTCCGACAAGGTTTAACGATTACTATAACGATAACAACCGGGACCGACGGCTTTACGTGCCTCCGAAGCATTTTTATTTAACTGTTCATGTACCCAGGAGATGTTTCTGTATGTTCGAAAAGTAGCAAACCAGCATAGCCACCTGGTGTTGTGGTCATTGCATCCCGCGTCCAGCAGTGGGACATAAAAAGGGTTGAAGCCAAATATATTTTAACACCATTTTCACTTCTTTCGTGTGGTTATAGGCATGCACACATTTTTTGGTGTATTCAACATACAAATTATCCGCAAAATGACTTATTCATAAAATAAGTCCCGGTCACAATATGAGCGACCCTCCTTCAAGAACTTAGTCCATCGGATACAAGGTCAGTGTTTATGCATTCATCATCAACCTATTAATGTTCCTACCGGGCACGTGTCTCCTCTCAAAATGGGAAGGATTAGGACATTGTCACACCCGCTGACAGTTTGGCATGACTTCACACACCATCGAGAACATTACAAAAAACTCAAGAATGCAGTTTCCTCGCGACGTTCTCCTTCTCCGTTAAAGCTAGTGATAATTAATTTTTAATACGCACATAACTTTGAAAAATCAGAGTTGCGTGCGAGATTCGAACCCCGGACTTCATACTTCAATACATACTGAAGTGACAGAGAGGGGGTGGGGGGTTTAGGTGCTATTATATTGTTCTGTGGATACAATTATTCCATTCAGTCATACCATCTATAAACCGCTCAAAATCTGGAACCCTACACGTCAGACCGGCAACAAACGACCAATCTCATTCAGTCACTTTATCCATGAACAATCTGATCAGCTCCCAGAACCCTGCACATCAGATCGGTGACCGATGAGCAATCATCATGTACACACTATACACTGAGTCCATAAAAAAACAGACCAGAACCTCGGATGCCGCACGTTAAACCGGTGACAGACAAGCAATCTGCTCATTCAGCCACTCCATCTACAACCAAACTGACGAGAACCCAGAACCCACTCAGTCACTGCAACCCTAAACACAGACTCCGGAAACCGCACGTCAGACCGGTGACAGACGGACGATCGTCTCATTCGGTTAGTCTATAAACCAATAGACTACACATAAACAAAACATCTACACACCGCATAGAGAGCTACCCGGGCGTCCCTAGCAGGCGGTGGCGCCGTGCTCCTCCTCGATGTGCCGCTTGAAGGTGTCTCTCGAGCCGGACTCGAACCCGCACGCGCCGCACACGAGCACGTCGGCCGCCTCCACTTCGGCGCTGTCGAGGCATACTTTCGCTGGGGAACAAACAAACAAACGTTAAAAGTGTTGTTTTCAAACCACCCGCGCGATCTACGACGTTTAACAACTGCCGTATGAATATACTCCCTTCAACACTGTAGAAGTGTTAAGATTGCGGCCCAGCATGCATGGGGTCCGGGGATCGAATCCCGCACGCAACTCTGATTTTTTGAAGTTATGTGCGTATCAATAATTAAGTATCACTCACTTTAACGGTGAAGAAAAATGTGATGAAACCTAGACATCTGGGAGTTCTCTGTAAAGTTCTTGGAGGTGTGAAATCTACCAATCCGTACTTGCTCAGTGAAGTGGACTATCCCAAATAACGGGTTTATGCTATTTTTTTTTATGTTTAAAAAGTAGCAAACAAGCATGCAGACCACCTGATCTTAAGTGATCACTGCAGCCCATGGACACATCTAACTTTTGATTGAAGTCCTATCAGAGGTCGCGCATAGATGCGTCACTACTCCTGAGATCTAAGACGGTCGCATGCACCTCTCCGACCGAAACACAAAAACTACTTCACGGCGGATTATGAGGGCGGCAGTTGTGC
>DWKL01000511.1:0-18465 GCA_018249415.1 Phareas burnsi | reverse complement strand
TTGGAGAGGTGCGGTTGCCAAGCACACATATAGCGAGGCGACCATCATAGTCCTCAGGAGTAGTGACGCATCTATATACCACCTCAAACGGAACTTCGGTTTTGTTTGAGGTTGGATGTGGGTTCCATGGGCTGCGGTGACCGCTTAACACCAGGTGGTCTGCACGCTCGTTTGCTACTTTACAAACATAAAAAAAAATCGTCAATACAATCATCTGTACTATAGTTCCACTATATTATAACTTCAGCTCTTTGAAGTGTGCTACCATATTAGAAATTTAAAATTGATGTCTCATAAGGCAACGGTAAGGTGAATGTTTATAAATTTATCTGCGGTGTAAATATGTACCATGCGGCTGTTTCAAGGTATTGACTGACCTTAGTCAAGGAAAAGTCGTTCGTGTGATTCATATACAGGAATTATTTTTTTCTCCGTATGGTTGTTTTGAGGTCAATGCCTTATATGAGAGCGAATTATAATCCATAACGTTTAGTTCGATGTCGAGTAATTATGGGATATAAATCTATTGATTTTTTTTATCTAGTTCTGTGTTTTACAAATTTAATACTCCATTTAAATTTGTTAACAAAGTTATCATAACAATAATAACAATAATAATTCGATTTATCGATTTTATCTATTAGCTATCTTGCAATTTCGGTTCGTCATTATCAGTCAATAGTTAACGAGAATATTATAGAAATCCTTTTACATAATTTACATAAATGGACGGCCCGCATGGCGCAGCGGTTATCATATCAGTCTGACACGCAGAGGGTTCCGGGTATGATTCCCGGCCAGGCAGACATTTAAATTATGAATTTAGATATCAGTTTGGGTCTAGGTATTTGTATACTCATCTTATATGTGTCCATGGCACCAACGATATAGGGTATCCTATTGTAGCTATTAGTGTTAAAAAAAGAATAATAATATAAAGAAACCTACACAATTATATGCGTTTCCTTAAAACAAAGGTGTATGCCTGGGCCTCGAAGATGGACTTCTAGCATGCTTAATCGTAATTCATAACACCAGAGCATCACTGTTATTTTCATATCTAATTGATTGAAATTACCAATATCTTTATTATATGTAATGGAAGCAGCAAACGAGCATGTTGCCCATCTGATGTTAAATGGCCACTGCCACCAATGGACATAAATACGACAAGAGTTCCACCAGAAGTTTACTACAGACGCGTTGCTGCCGCCGAGGACTAAATTGGAATGTCTTATATTAGTAATTCTGCCTAACCGCACCCTCCATTTAGAACACAGCAACTTTGACAGGTGGTAAAACTATAGTTCATCCAGGGACGTACCACCGTCACCCTCATAATCCACCATGAAGCAGTTTTGTGTTTCGGTTGGAGAGGTGTGGTTGCTGGACACTTACAGCGAGGCGACCATTCTACTCATCATGAGCAGTGACGCATCTATGTACGATCTCTGACAGAACTTCAGTTTTGTTTGAAGTTAAATGTGGATGTCCTTGGGCTGCAGTGATCACTTAACATCAGGTGACCTGGACGCTCGTTTGCTACTCTTCGTCCGTAAAAACAAATCTTCACTGCTGTTTAAGGTGGAAATGGATGGAAGAAGGTAGTCGAACCTTAAGTTCTATCAACTTTAGGTCGCTAGCTTGGATGTCACGTTGTCGGATTGCGATCTGTGCTTCTTTCGCTCAGAATCCAATGTTGTTTTTATCTAATAACACCGACATAGCCCTCAGAATTACTTAGCATCCTATGCTAGCATCCCCTGCTAGCGCCCTCTGCTAGCATCTGTAGCTACACAGTTGCTTGGTAATTGAGTGTTATGCCGATCTTATTAACGAAATAGATGACAAACGCAGAATAACGATTCCGCATTCTGTCGTATAATAAAAATCTAATATAAACTTCTGAGTTCAGATTGAGATAATGTTAGAAACAATAGTTTAATGGTTAAGATTCCGGCCTCTCACACTGAGTTGCCGAGGTTCGGATCCCGCACACATTACTGATTTTTAGAAGTTATGCGCGAGTTATATATAAATTATCACTTGCTTTAACGGTGAAGGAAGATATCGCGAGGAAACCTGCATGCCTGAGAGTTTTCTGTAAAGTTCTTAAAGGTCTATGAAATCTACCAATCCGTACTTGGCCAGCGAGGTGGACTATGGTCTAACCCTTCTCACTCTATGAGGAGACACGTGCCCAGTGAGACATTAATGAGTCGATGATGATGAGAGTAAACAATATAGAACTTAATCTTATAGAACTTAATATTATATGGGAACTTTCAGCCTTTGAATTATTGTATATGTTAAAAACAGTTTATATAGTAAATACGTTTGGTTTTTACAATCGTGGTAAGCAGTAAAATGACTGTTCTGTACAAAGAGTAAACATAAAACGACCGGCTGGACGCGAGAAGTGATTCTACGACAGTGTTACATTATGGATAACCTTGTGCATAATACATATGTTATATCCATTGCATTAAGGTAGCTTCGGCTACTGTGTAATCGCATAATTTTTACACTTGCTTATTCGCTAAATTGCCTAATGTGGCCGTAACAGTATATTGCACGATTTAGGAATTTCACTGCTTACGAATTGGTTAACATTTCAAAATTTCTTGGATGGTCATCTTTATCATTGTTAGGGATCTGTAGTCAACATGTGAACGGAACCGTTATAATATCGTCATATTTGTCTGTCGATATGTCAGTGTGCGTGTGTGTGTTCTATGAACTGTGCCACGATGGTGTAGTTGAATTGCGAGAAACGGAAATGCCGTTGCCCTGCGTTGTCAACCACAAAAAGGAAATATTCTGATTTGTCTATACTAATCAAAAGAATAGAAATGTTATTAATAAAGAATAAAAAATACGCAAGAATAAATTATTTGTATTTAATTATAATAATATTAATGTGAAACTGCCAGACGACTCCAATAGAACTAAATAAACTGGAATATCAGAAGACCATCAGCACCTAACTTGTTTCTTACTTTTTTTGTTTGAAAATTAGCAAACGAGCCTGCAGGCCACCCGATGCCAAGTGGCCACTGCAGCTCATGGACACATCTAACCTCAAACAAAACTGATGTTCTATCTGATTTCGTATGAAGATGCGTAGCTACTCCTTAGGACTAATATGGTCACCTCAACTCTCATGCCTGGCAACCGCATCCCTTAAACAGAAACAAAAAATTCTGCTTCACGGCCGATCATGAGAGCTGTGGTGTTACTTTCCCGGATAAACTATAATTCTACCGTCTATAATTTTTTTTAAGGAGGGATAAATAAAATAAACCTTTTAGAATTTATTTTTATTTTATTTTATTTATCCTTTGTCGGTTTAAAGGTGAAACTTTTTCTTTTAATTAGAGTTATTTTTTCCCTACCCTTAGAAGAACCCTTCCATGGAAGGTTAGAGAAATAGATTCTGAAATCTGAAATGAATTATTTTTATTACTAACAAAAGCTCACACATATCGTGCAGTTCTAAACGTGTGCTATTTATGTCGCAACCAGTTACGTCGGTATTCAATGTTGAAGCACTAGAACCGTAAAACAAAGTAAAGTAGAGCGGTCTCGCCTTCCGTGTCTTACAACTGCAGCGTTCACGCAATGGTTCCAACTTCGCTCCTCCGGATTGCTGGAATGCCTGTGTGATTGACGTGTTGCTTTGTTGTTTGTGCAACGACTCTCTGGATCAATGTCATTATTTCTCGCTAGAATTTACTCCGATATTTATTGATCGTTACGAGCGAGGACGCTGGTTAAACGTATTTTAGTTTTTGGTCATTTTAATCAACATATCATAATTATTTTGTTATTTACGTAATAAGGAAGTTTCATTAGTAAATGTATCTATTGTTATCTACTGTCGGTTTCTATTAAGATAGATTTCTATCAATTTAATTGGATATACCTACGATTAATCTAAAATGTATACATAATCAAACTGATAGAATTTTAAATTCGAATTAAATACTTTCCTAAGTGTAAGTGTATACAAAACAAACTAGTCAAATTCTTAGATTATAATCCATAAAATTCTCCATAAAACTCAATAAAATTCCCAGAAGTTTGATATTGAATATAATATTATAATCATATCAAATCGAAGAGAAGAATCCAGAATATCATACAAATATTCAGAATCTTCAATATTGGAAGTTATGATTATTACAAAAAGTTGAAAATTGTTAATAATCACTGCCGAATTAGTGACATTTATGGGATTAATTACATAGCGTTATAGACCTGCGTTTATTTATATTAAAATAATTAAAAATAGTAATTTAGCTTTGCCTTTACATCAAATGTGCTTTGTGTTCAAAAAATATTTTGTTTAAAGAGATTCATTTATATTGATGTGATATATGAGTAATTTAGATGTCAGTTGGTTGTCAACGAATAAAATGGCTATTGTGTTTGCGGCGTTTTCTTAAATATATTCCTAAATATATAACAATTGATAATCATAAAAGGAGTAAAAGTATTAAATATATTTAGTAGGTATCATAAAGAAGTTTTGTTTGGTAACACCTACAGTATTTTGGTGGGAAATACTCGTACCTATATTATAAACGGTAATATTGTGAAGGTCGCCGACCGAGCTGGTCGTTTACGTGCAAACCGACGAACGTTTTGGCGAAGTATCAAAGGAAGTTTAAAAGCGGAACAAAAATTTGTCCTTTTGGAGTTAAAATAGAACCAAGCTGGATTTTTAAAAATCCGAGCAAATAGATTTATTTTTTCTGGATTATTTGCATGATTCCATTTACATCAGAGATTGTCAAGAAATACGCACCTTTGCTAAAACTTTCATTAACTATTTGATTGAAAATTCTCTTATTCAATATTTTAAAAAATCTTCTGGCCAAAATATTAGGTATTTTGATAGTCCGTAAACAGGGTTGTTCGCTGACTACTTTGTAGTTTAAAGGTCTATTAACTATATAAGAAATTAAAGCGAATGTTATATGTAATATTGGCTCCAACCCTCTCTATTCCCCACTGCTAGGCAAGGGTCTTTTCCCACAACTTTGGTAGGTCTAGATCATACTCCACTAAGCTGTTCCAGTGCGGATTGGTGGATATACGGATTACTGGCCAACCTGCTATAACGATTGCTATCCAATGATAACTGGGACCGAAGGTTTTATGTGCCCTCCGAAGTACGAAAGCGCGCGTAATATTTAGCAATTAGTGGTCATCCATCCAACTTCCGACGGCGCACAACATTCCTTAACTTCGTTGATCGGTAACGATCTAGGCAAACCGCGGGGCGCCGCGCGCTTCGTTTATATGCAATATTAAAAGATACAAATCGTCGAGAACTTACGTAGTACAAATGAATTACCAAGTTCACATTTCAATTGATGCATGGCCACACATTTCTTTTCTTGAAATAATATAGTGACCATAGAACCATGAGCAGTGCTTTTGAAATTAAATACATATACATATATTTTGTTTTTTTTCTTGTATGATTGCAAATTAACAAACGAGCGTGCAGGTCACCTGATGTAGTCACTGCAGCTCATGGACTTCGACATATAACCTCAAATAAAACTCAAGTTCTATCTGAGATAGTAGTTCTATCGTAGATGCGTCACCACTCTTGAGGACTAAGATGATCACCTCGCTGTAAGAGTGTCCGACAACCGCACATCTCCAACCGAAACACAAATTGTTTCACGGCGATTATGAGGGCACTGGTAGTACTTCCCCGGACGAACCATAGTTCTACCACCTTCGATCTTCAATATATTTACAAAGTTGTAATCTACGTTATAATTTACAACGTTAACGTTCGTGTATTTTTTGCAAAAATAGTATATCAACTCATCAACTGTTTGACGGGTAACGATCTTGAAAGTCATCGTGTGAGGTCACACTCAATAAAGCGTTGTTTCAGGAAATGCAGTAGTTCAAGCGATTCCTAAAACTTGGCAGGAATGACTGGCGGAGATAATTAAAACAGCATTGAAGCGAAGAAAATGAACGAAAGTGAAGACATAAAAGGTCGTTAATCGTCGCTTGTGAAACATATCTTGTAAAGTAAAGTTGTTTTTTACTTTTATTTTTAAATGAGCCTCAAATTTACGATGTTTTGTTAGTAATTTGTGAAGTCGTAAAAGTTTTTTTTTTCATTTGTTCGCTTATTACAGGTATTAGTATTAGATTGGTATTAAATACAATTATGTGACTAGGATAATGCAATTACTATATAATTATTAGTAAAGTATAAATTAAATACCGCGGAAGGGAATATTTAACGTTTCAATATGATTATATTAAGTGTGAAATTAATAATCGTACTTCTTATTTACAAAATAGTTTTTGATCATCATATTTTATTATAGGAATAAAAGTTATTTTAAATCAAAAAAATGTTAATACTATCAGGCGTTACATAGTATTAATAATAATTGTAATATTAATAATAGTTTTGAAGCGATTCAAAGATACTTTACCTCGATCTTGTCTAGGGACGCAAGGCGAGGTCTCCTGGCATTTGGTGACGCATTTCTTGTGACAACAAAGGCCACAATTCCGGCACTGCATCGCATCTTTCAGCCAGATCTGGAAACATTGTATTCCTAAATAGCTGTAGCTAATTTTCATACAAAAAAGCAGTGATAGCCTAGTGGTTAAGATTTCGGTCTCACACATTGAGTAGCCGGGGTTCGAACCCGCAGGCACCTCTAATTTTTCGAAGTTATGTGCGTATTAGAAATTAATTGTCACTTGCTTTAACGGTGAAGGAAGACATCGTGAGGAAACCTGCACATCTGAGAGTTCTTTGTAAAGTTTTCGAAGATGTGTGAAGTCTACTAACCCGCACTTGGCCAGCGTGGTGGACTATGGCCTAGACCTTCTCATCCTGGAGACCCGTGCCCAGCAGTGGGACATTAATGGGTTAATGATGATGATGATAATTTTGATACTATTTCATTGTCCAGGGGGTTGCTAAGGTTGAAATTTGCTATTAGTTGGATTGAAAGGTTTAGTACATCATGCCTGTGGGAGTTTAGTGCAGAACATCGGGCTCCCTATAAAATAATTGGATAGGAGTGGAAGGAACGATAGCCTGATGGTATGATTTTGACCACTCACGGTCCTGGAGTGGAATCCCGCACACACGTCTAATTTTCGAAGTTATGTGCGTATTAGGAATTAATTATCACTTGCTTCGCCGTTAGCGACGGGACACAACGTGAGGGAACATTTGAGAGTTCTCTATAAAGTTCTCGAAGGTGTGTGAAGTATCAATCCACACTTGGCCGACGTAGTGGACTATGTGACTGTGACTTAACCCTTCTCGTTCTGAGAGGTAGCCCGTGCCCAGTAGTGGGATGATAACAAAGGAGGTTTTGCTGTAGTAACTACACTTAGCTATGCGTATTGACGACCACAGCATCTAAATGTCTTTAGTAGAAGGCCCTGCGGCCCAATTACTTGATTTAATACCCGAGTCCTACGGCATTCATGGGTAGAGAGGAAGTGATACTGCTCTAGAGCTCTACTATGCAGATACGCGTTGTAGACATGCTTATAAGATTTGCACATTTTTTTAAACATACTTAAGAGTACGTAAATATATTTATATAAACTGTAAAATTTATAATAGTGTATGTAAATTATTTACACGTGCTTGGTTGAATTAAACACAAGAAAAGAATTTGGAACTTAAACTTGTGTTATCAACAACGCTAATACTATTTTATGATCGGAGATTTTTTAAAACGTCGGAATAGCAGCAAATGAGCCTGCAGATCATCTGGTGTTATGTACTTACTACAGCCCTTGGACATTCATATCTAACTTCGAATAGGACTGAGGTCCTATCTGAGATTGTACGTAAATGCGTTACTACTCCTGAGGACTAAGATGGTGACCTCGCTGTAAGTGTGCCTGGCAGCTGCACCTCTCCAACCAAAACACAAAAATTCACGTCGGATTATGAGAGCGGCGGTGGTACTTCCCCGGGCGAAATAAGTTCTACCACCTGTAAAACCTGATGACCTAATGCTGTGGACATCTGGAAAAGCAAACTAGCATATTCGACTTTTTAAAAAGCTAAAAATAAATAATTATTCTACTAAAATATTACTTGTGCCACTACTTGTATGCAATTGGGATGTGGTAAGCTTAAAGTTACCTTTTTATTGCAAAAGTCGCATTGCGTCGATCTATGGAAGTGCGTGCGCACAAAGTCATGAGCCGCTCTGGCAGGCTTCTGGGTCCGTGGGGGTGTGGGGCCGCGCGGGGCGGTGCGGGGCAGCGTGCGCGTGCTGCCCGCGCCCTCCCATTCCCACCACACCAGGGCGTCCCCGAAGCAGAGGCACGGTTCGAAGCCGGCGTGCGATGCTAGCTTGTGACTTTTGCTGCAAGAGATCTTTTGGGTTACGGATAGTTGTAAATGTCAATATAGTTTTGGAATAAATGTCAAGACATGACAAGTTCAAAAATAAATCGCGATTTAAAGTAATTATTTTGTTATTTTAACAGTAATAAATTTACATTTCACTCAATACTCAATCATACTATCATGTCAATATTAATGTCAATGTTTAAGAATCTGGAATTTGACAACTTTATGGAGAATTTTCACCATCATCAAATACTGCGCGATAACCACTCAATGATATAAAAGTTTAACTTTACTTTAGAGGTTGCTAAGATATAAGACTGGAAGTTCAAAGCTAACTGCACTGTCAGTATCAATTCGATATATATATTTAATTATTGTACAACGTATTTTTTTGGCTATTCCACAAGTTTACCTGAATTTGATGTCGACATCTGGAGGCAGGAACTGGTATCTTTTCATGTGGTGTGGAACTGTCGAATCTTGGCATTCAGTAAGAAGGGCCGCTAAAGGTATATTCAAATATCCTAACAGTACCTCCTCTTTCTCCCCGGGCACAGTTGCCCACACATTAATGTTTAAGTACTTGTGATTCTCGTTCAGTTTGAATTCTGTCTCCTCATCGAACGGAATTATTGGTTTAACTTGAACGCTCTTAGTCCAAAACATTTGGCAGATTTCAACGTGTTCGCTTTGCCTCGGTCCACCTGTTTCAAAAAGCTCATCCTCATCTACTCCATTCTCTAACTTCTCAGACACTTTGCATTCTGTCGAGTCCGTTCTTATTATTGGTATATCGGGATGTTTGACAGTTTTATTGATAACTGTCGCTTGGCGTAGTGGAGTGCTAGCTCCTGATGCGGGCGGAGTGCTCCCGGCGGAGCTATCAGAAGACTTGTTTTCAACAGAACATCTTCTTTTGCGGAGACCGAAGTTCGCCCCCGGTCCTACAGGCTCTGTTGTTTTTGAGAGTTGCCGCGATGGCTCAGTCTTTTGCTTTGTTGGGGTGTCAGTTTCGCTCGGTAGCTCGATCGTTTTTGACGGAGAGTCTGATTCCTGCGAAGAGTTGAAGAAGAATTAAAATGGAATTGTTATTTTAACAATTCGCAAATTCTTGTACGTCTCACTGCTTAGTATGAGGGTTTCTTAGAAGTCAACATATGGAGGGGAGCTAGTAGCTGTGAATGTTCGCTTACGCCGCCTTGTCACTTCTATGGGCAAAATAGAATTTGTACTATTCAGAGGACTAGCAAAGTTCAGCGACACTTGCAGTCTATCTGCACCAAAACTCAATTCACATTAGGTACATAAATAGAGCTATACCCGCCATTTTAAGATCCGGGGTCATTATATGATACTCATACGAACAAACGAGCTCATTAATTTTGTAAGTACTTCTATATTACGTGTAATCAGCTGATATATCAGTGCAGAATCTGGTGGCACCACAAGTAAATACCTTATTTATAGACGTGATTAATACAAATCTTTATGTTAATATTATAAATGAGAAAGTAACTCTGTTGATTTTTTGAGACAAATGTGTCCTAATTCCTTCTCTAGGACAAAATCTATCTCCTTGCCAAATATTGTCGAAATCGATTAATCGGGTTACGCGTGAAAAATCCACAAAAGACAGTTAGTTACTCGTGCATTTATCATTTTTGTACGGAATATCCGAATGGAATCCCATATATGTACCAGCAAGTTGTTCTTGGAGACCGCAGAGCGCATGCCCTGCATCCGCACGCCCTCCATGACCTCGGAGACGCGGCGGAAGGAGAAGTTGGTCCGCAGTCGTCTCGGCTCGTCATCGCGCCGCGCCGCGCCGCCCGCGCCCCCGCGCCGCACGCGCACCGTCACCGCGCGGCGCTCCACGCTGCGCAGCAACTTGCCCACCTGGTGACGCGCGAGAGGAGTGATGTATAGAAGTGGAAGAGTGCGTAACCCGAACGTCGGGAGAGAAGGGAAGATTAGGACGAGAAAATTAGGTGTGGAAGTGAAAATGACTGCAGCTGAAATGTTAGGAAATGATATAAGATGGAAGTAAAAATACAGTGCGTAAGTGGAAGCCATCGTAAATCGGTAGGAAAAAGTGAAATGTGAAGTGGAAGTGGAAATGATTATAGCTGAAATTTTGGGAAAGGATAGAGAAAGACAGTTAAAGTAGAAAATTTCATAGCTGAGACGTTGGTACAGGATAGAAGAGAGAAATAAATGTAAATCGGTTGGGAAGAAGAGACAGGTGAAGTAGAAGAGGACATATTTGTAGTTGAAACATTAGGAAAAGATAGAAGAGAGTAGAAAAAATAAAGCGCGAAAATAGAAGCGCTTGTACATCGGTAGGTGATAAGAGAGACGTGATGGAAATGTTCAAAGCTGAAACGTTGGGAAAGGATAGAAGAGAGAAAAAAGTAAACGATGGAAGTGGAAACGCTCGTAAGTCTTAC
Organism: Phareas burnsi; assembly: GCA_018249415.1. NCBI lineage: Eukaryota > Metazoa > Arthropoda > Insecta > Lepidoptera > Hesperiidae > Phareas > Phareas burnsi. The sequence continues at coordinate 7,638 of DWKL01000511.1, read as the reverse complement.
GTGTTGGGGTACCATTAATAATATGGTTCCAACATTAAGCGCACGAAGTATTTAGTGGGTTACTAGGCACGGATCTCTTTACAACTGGGGAAGCCTGAAACATACTCCACTACGCTGCTCCAATGCGGATTGGTTACCAACCCGTGTCTGATATTTTCAAGTCGCTTATAAGTCTCTGTTAAGGTTTAACGACTGCTATCCTGGATCGATAGATTAATGTGCCCACCGAAACATCTGCGCGCATGAAATTTAGCCACTAGCGGTCTTAACTCCGTCAGAATTACTTAACTCCATAGATCGGTCACGATTTACTCAAGCCGCTGGACTGTGCGCACTTCGTATCGTAAGTACCCGTTATATAAAATTAAATTTAACGGTGATATTAGTTGAAAATCATATATTTACTTGTGCAACGTTATTGACGGGCTTGTTGTCAATAGCTAACACGACGTCGTCTCTGCGGAGATCAGCGCGGTAGGCGGGCGACATTGGCACGACTGTGTCCACGAGGACCGCGCCGACGCCCTGACAGCACACCAGCCCCAGGGGTCCGGTGACTGCTGGCAACACTATGTCCAAGACCAGCACCCCGCGGCGGAGGGACACCTGCATTTAACAAATGAAAACAATTACTTAACAAAGGGAAACAAACATCATCGATCCACTAATGTCCCACTGTTGGGGACAGGTCTCCTCTCAGAATGAGAATTGGTAGATTTCAAACACCTTCAAGAACTTAACAAAGAACTCTCAGATGTGTAGGTTTCCTCACCATGTTTTCCTTCACCGTTAAAGCAAATGATAATTAATTTCTAATACGCACATAACTTCGAAAAATTAGAGGTGCGTGCGGGGTTCGGACACCGGCCACTCAGCTTCAGAGAACGGAATTTTAACCACTAGGCTATCACTGCTCAAAGGAAAGAATAAAAGCACCCAAGTGCATATCGGATAGAGCACAGTGAATAGTTTTGAAGTCGGGATGAACGTTCGCTTCGTAAACCTGTAGTTGTATAAATATAATCAAATATTTAAGGATACACATAATTCATTATATAGGCAGTTAAACTAAGTTTGCACTTCATAATGGTTTTTAGTCGATTGTGACAGGAGGGTTATGTCTTTTAAGTGAATATGGGGGTCAGGAGGGTTATGTTTTTCAGTATGTATGTCTATTTCTTTGTCACGAGCTGTAGCCTAAAGGGTTTAATGGATTTGAACATATGAGGTGTTGTTAGACTCGTCTCGATAGCGAGTACTATAAAAAAAAATAGAGTCTTTAAAGGTAATATTATCGCGTAACTTATACATTTTAATTGTGTAATGAGTACTCACGATATGCCGTTTTTTAATTGCCGAGCTTCGCCTTGACCACGATCCATGCAACTGGATCGAAATATCGGCAATTAAAAAACCGATCGTGAGTACCCGTTACACAATCGAAATAGAGTCGTTAACTTGCTTTTTTCGGCGCGACGTGTGTGCGACTGCTAAGCTGCAATATTAAGTCGCTAATTATAATTAGCGACTATAATCACTACTACAATCAGTATACACTATACTATAATTACTACACATTACTATAATCATTATAGTGAAGTTTTTTTTATGCAGTCGGTTTTTTGTTACTAACTTAGTTTGCCTTGAAGACGAAAATAAACGAAGATATCCATACGCATAACATAACTTATTCAAACTAATTTTAATTAAAAGTTGTACTACCCACTTCATTTTTTCTGATTGTTTTTCGTAATTTGACTTTATTATTGTATAGGAGTTCATAGAACACATTTGCCTTCCACATTTGATATACATAGTGCCAATAGTTTCTGGGTAAAATACCTGTCACATACAGAAAGCCAGACAGACGAAATTATATGGGTTCCGTTTTGGCTATTCGGCTGCAGGACTCTTAAAATAAAATACTCTCAGTCGCAATCTGTAACGCAGCTTATAAACTTTCATGTCTTGTTACCTATCGTGCATATAATCACACGCGGTTAGAGATTAGCTTTAGTTTCAAAAACATACAGACAAATATCATATCAATCCATCAGTCTTTTGAGGTCTACTGTTGGACATTATAAATGCCAAATAAATAAACATTACACATACTATAAAGCCCCACTCTAGGTTTACCTGCGTCGTGGCACTAACACCCAGACTCAGAACAGTAATCTGATTTCATTATTTAGACGTTTGTCTAACCTAGAATCGAACCCGGAACCCTTTGCGTGTCAGACCGGTACGATTGCTGCGTTACGCGTCGTGGAATAATAATCTTCCCCTAATCGCACGGTAACATATATATTATATTCGTTGAACCTACCCATCCATGTGAATCGACAGCGAGTGCTGCCCTCACAAGCCCGGGTCCACCGGACCAGTGCAGCCGGGTGACCTCCACCAGGCGCACCGTGAGTCTTCCGTGCGGCGTGGGACCGTCTTCACCGTCAGTGCTGCCTGGCTCTGACTTCGGGAAAAATGGCTTGTACCTAGAAAGGGGTTTAAGTATCGAATTAAAGGAACTTTTGTGGTGATGTTGTGGCTTCTACATTCATCATCATCGACTCATTAGAGTCCCATAGCTGGGCACGGGTCTCCTCTCAGAATGAGAAGGTTTAGACCGTAGTTCATTAGACTGAAAAATTAGTCTCAATAACCTTACCTAATCTTATAATTTGGCAACGTATGTCTCTGTGCAACAGCCCGTCTTATGTGAGCAGCTACCAATGCTGCCAGTCTTGGCTTAAGCTGTCTGCCTTGGAATCGCCCTCGTACACGGAGTTCTAGTTTCGGTGGTGACTCAAATGCGAGCGCCCAATGCGTGTAAGGAGTGCGTCGGAACATTAGGCGCACACTTCCACTTATGCTCTCAACTGAAATATAATAAAATACGTTTTAATTAATAAATTCGAGGTAAGTATTCAAGTAAACATTTTTCATATAAAAATCAATATATTCACGTTTTAAAATTAGTCGTTTTCAGGGAAGTTTTGATAAAAATATCAATTTGTGCACTTTGACATTTACGATATTATGTTATAAATATATTACGACCATTTAACCAGTTGATTTGATCTTATATAATATCTAATATGTTCTCTAATAATCTAAAATAATATGAAAGCTATCGGTTTTCATTACCTTTAACAGTTCGCAATAGGTATATATTTTTAACTGATTTAAAAAATGATGAAGTAAAATAATTATACTTTTAATTCTAATAACATGTAACGTATTATAAATACAATATACACAACAACACAATACAATATACAATCAACTATTCTTTCAATCAAGCCCAAATCGGTTGGTGTATATATTAATAACGAAAGTAAAACTCACCAGTTATAGATATATTGGCAATCTTTCCAAGAAGCATGACGGCATCCACTTCTATCCTGAAGTTGCCGTCGTAGGCCAAATCGAATCTTAGGTCTAAGGAGCGTAACCTCGCCCCGTCATCTTCAAGTTCCCCGCTAAGGAGACGCATGTTATTGATACTGGGGAACTCAGATCCAACTTCTAATGATCGGAGCTGGAAAAATGCAATATTGTGTGTAAGAAATAATACTTTTGTCCTTGCATAAAGTGGCATGAAATTCACTACATATTAAATCCATATTTAACTCCAAACCCATGTTTGGGGTTGAGTTTAGATGCTCTCATGTAGTAATGATATCTATAATCAAATTCAAATAGGATAAAAGTTATGAGAAAACAGGATAAGAATACCCATTTTAAATTATGAGGTTTTAAAGTACTGATCATTCTTAGACAATCAATTCCGTTGTTGTGTTTCGTTTGGAGAGGTGTGATTGTCGGTTATACTTATAGCGAGGCGATCATCTCAGTCCTCAGGAGTAATAATGCATCTATGAACGACCTCAGGTAAGACGTAAGTCCTATTTAAGGTTAGATGTCGGTGCCTATCGACTGCAGTCACTACTTAACCTCATGTGGCCTGTACGCTCGTTTCTTACTCTTCTTACATAAAAAAAAATACATTCAGCAGTTTGCGGTCTTCACTTACCGTTAAGGATTCAAAGATTTTTCCGGACGAGGTCTTTGCTAACAGCTCGGCCAGCTCGTTGGCCATGCGCCTCCTCAGCCAACGCGTGTCAGCGGTACTCTGCTGGAAGATGAATTGCAGCATAGCGTTCAAGACGCCTTCCGGAGTGCCGCCTGCACCACGCGTCAGCTCAGTTAGTATTTCCTTGAAACACATAATTTTTAAGATGATATTTTCATAAGAAGTTATAATTCGGATTCGCCGATTCCCCACGTGGAAAGTATAGATTACTTTACACGTGGGGAATCTGGGCTCTGAATACCAGGCACGCTTCTTCAAATCCTTTGACCTTTTGAAGTTATGTGCGTATAAAATGATGGCGTAGGAAACTACGTGGTGGACTACGGTTCATTTAACAGTAGGTTGATGAGAAATTAGTTGAGAAAATTTTTAACCAAGAAATACATTTTAAATATTTTTACACACTTTAAAATTTCCATCACTAAAGCAACCCTTAGTAGTTTGGCGGTTTTGAAGATCTATTTAACAAAAATATCGTCTAATTATCATAACTTTATTCATCATGTGTATACATATATTGTAATCACTTTAAGATCACACAATACATACATACACATTGTACATAGCCTCGCACTAGGATTCCCTGCGTCGTGGATGCCATGATCACATATAGACAAGTGTACATTCAGACCTATGGAAATCTAAATTTATCAGTAGAAGCCACCTGGCCTGGATCGAAAGCGGAACCCAATACGATGACTACGACACTTGGGCCATCAAACTTCACGACATCTGCTCCAACAATCCCTAATGAACTATTGTCAAGTCCCGTATAAACATCGTAAAGGAAACGGGTCTTTTTGAATTTATGTTTCGTAATCGAGAGAGTTTCGTTTGAACGAGTGACTGCGGCATTGCGGAAATTGCATGAAAATTAAAATCGGCACGCGTCTGTCGCGATGCAGCGAATGTTCGGTTCCACAGCTTTTAGCCTCAATCACGCTGTTTATCGACCGGTATTGTCGTTTACGGCATTTGACTACTTATTGTTATATAGGCGACTAGACGCACGCGTTTCGCAGCGGTCATCCTAACGGTCTGACACGCAGAGAGTTTCAGGTTCGATTCCCGGTTAGACAGAAATTTAAATAAAGAATTTAGAGATCTGTTCTAGGTCTGGATGTTTGTGTACTCGTCTTTGTGTGTCCATGGCACCCACGAGATAGGATATCTTATGGTGGGGTAATGACTGTAGAAAGCGTTAAGCGTAATTAATAGGAGGAATTCTTAGGAGCAGTAATTCACTTCTGATCAACCTTAGGTGTTTGAGAGACAGTTATAGTTTAACGTAATTTAGCGACATTTGCGCTGTATTACATGTCGCTTCCATTATGTGTAAAAGCACTGGATAAAACGTTGTTATATAAATAAAAGCTTTTATGAAGCTTGTAAAACCCTAATTGGTCGGATTCCAGGTAAGTCTTTGCGAAATGAAATTTAACTTGGGAAATAAACTCGCCTGTAAATGTAGGAATTAAATGCGGCATTTAGTCTCCTTTGTCTTTGTTCGAACAAAATTAGGGTGAGAGTAATTATGGGGCGTTTTAGGGCGCGTTCGTCTTAACGACAGGCATAAAAGGTGAAAGAAATCCCGCCAAAAAATATTAAAAATAAAGTAAGCTATGTTTTTTTATATATTTTGGTGTTCCAAATGTGTTAAATGTCAAGCTAAAACATATTAATAGTTATATAACAGTACGTATCAAGCATTTACCACATAATGCATACGTACTAACTTTGTAGGTACAAAGGTTCTGATATGTATCATATTATAGATTCTGATAGGTATTAGATAGATGTTTTAAACCTCAATAAAGAAGTGTAGTGTTAGGTTACAATAAACATATTTTTTTAAATTGTTTTGTGAACCTAAGGTATATATAGTAGATATTAAATTGTAGTGAAACATTTGTTGAAGTAATAAAACGTGTTTCACCATTTTTAACACACACACACACAGAAAAATATACATATACATACACACACACACACACATATAGTTTAAATACTGTTGGTATTAGCGGAACTTGACCTTACCCTGCTGTGCTGGGCTGCTAGGTAATGTCTACAAGAAATTACTTACGATCTTCGTGAACTGCCATGACCTTTATATTGAGGGGAACAGAAAGTACTGCCTTATTTAATTCTGGTTTTATGATGTCTTCACGATGGGTCATAAAACGGAACACACAAGAGAATGGTGCATCTAAACTATAGACTGATCTATAAAATTTATACATTGGTTTATAGTCAACAAAATAACATCAAATTTTATTGAATTTCAGTGTGGGACAAAATTACGAACTTACCTATAAAAATACCGTAATCATAAATATTTACATGTCCTTATGAAGAAATAAAAACATAAAAACCTCATTTTATTTGTGCTGCGTTTATAATATATAATTGATTGATTTTTTTATATATTATTAGATATTAGGCATAATCCTGCGGGGTAAAACAAATCCTTGAGTTTTGATATAACAGACAAAGTTACAAGGCAAAAGGCAGTTTTAATTATTTAAATGTAGGTTATCGATCCTTGGTAGTGATAGTTGCTTCAGAACAGGTACAGGATACGTACTTGAAAGAATTTGAAGGTAGAACCCCTCGTGGCAACACCGTCACGTCTATTTCTATTTATAACGGCAATACAAATGCTATTTGGATTTTAAATTTACAGGGTGTGGAAAGCGACAGACACTTAATCGAGGCGTTACAACTTAATCCACAGGTGTAGCAACGGATATGTGGTCGATCTCGCGTAGAAGGTCAATCTTACTTGGTGTTGATTGCAGATGTTTATAAGAGGCAGTAACCACTTAACATCAGATAAGCTGCATGCTTGTTTGTTTTCTTTGCTCGTTTGCTGCTCTTTCGTATAAAAATACTGATCCAAAACAGATCATCGCCACAGTGACACAATATAAGGAAAAGATTAACAGCATGCTCGTTTGTTGCTGTTTCGTATAAAAATACAGATCCAAAGCAGATCATCGCCACAGTGACACAAAATAAGGAAAAGATAAACAGCATGCTCGTTGTTGCTGTTTCGTACAAAAAACCTGATCCAAAGCAGATCATCGCCACAGTAACACAAAATAAGGAAAAGATTAACAGCATGCTCGTTGTTGCTGTTTCGTACAAAAAACTGATCTAAAGCAGATCATCGCCACAGTGACACAAAATAAGGAAAAAATTAACCTGTAGATAACGGAAAATTGCGACCTGTAGATAACGGAAATGGAAATTGTGAAAACTGAAGCCAATTCGAAACTTTTAAATTGTCTTTGGGTTTTATCTTGAATCATTATTTTATAATTTTATATAAATCATTATCATTATCATAATCAACCCATTAATGTTCTATTGCGGGGCACGGGTCTTCTTTCAGAATGAGAAGGGTTAGGCCATAGTCTACCACGCGGGCCAAGTGCGGATTGGTAGACTTCACATACCTTCAAGAACTTTACAAAGAACTCTCACATGTGTGTGTGTGTGTATGGTTTCCACGCGATGTTTTCATTCACCATTAAAGCAAC
>DWKL01000510.1:0-18467 GCA_018249415.1 Phareas burnsi | reverse complement strand
TGCAGCCGCAATATAGGTAATCCGGGTGTGGGGAGGGAGGGGGAGGGGGCTATGAGTGTATAAAGCATTATTTTATTACTTACTCAATGTGACAAGCAAAAATAGCCTGTTGAGAAACTAATGTGTTTATTTAGTCTTAAAGCGATTGAACATTTATAGATGGTAGAACTATAGTCCGTTCGGGGAAGTACTGCCGCAGCCCTTGCAATCAATCGTGAAGCAATTTTTGTGTTTGGGTTGGAGCGGCGTGGTTGTCGGGCACACTTACAGCGAGGCGACTATCTTAGTTCTCAGGAGTACTGACGCTTCTACGACTTTAGATACAACTTTAGTTTTGTTCCAACTTACATGTGGGTGTGCATGGGCTGTAGTGACCACTTAAAATAGTCAGATGGCCTGCACGCTCATTTGCTACTCAACATAAAAAGCGTCAATACGCATCTAATATTCTGTTAGTTCATTCTGCCATAAGATCCATATTTGATTAATTGGTATTAGTGGTGGATTGCGAGCAAACACTTCAGATAATGTTTGCGGATGAAGAAGCCGATGTACCTGTTCCACCCCGACCAGGTAACTGTTGAGCGGATAACAATATACTAGATCGAAATGATTGAATCTATAAGTTATCACTCACTCACTATAGTTATTAGCTGAATGGGTATCAGTCTCTAAAACTGTAAAGACCTTAATACTGCCATCTTAGTTTAGAAAACGAAACATTGAAACTTGGCTGCTGATCGCTTAACATACACGACCTCAAGCAAGGAAACGCTTATGATAAATATTTACAAGTGATCGTAATTCGATGACTGATGGCCTCAGCCGTTACGTTAATATATATATATGTATGTATAATGTTATCACCAGCACCACTAATCTTCAAATATGATATACTTACTAGTCTCAATCCGTATTGGAGCTGCGTGACAGAGTAAGCTCTAGGCGTCCCCAATTGTGGCGCTCGAGCCCATCAGTGGGATATAAAAAGTGTTTAGCACTTATACATGTTAACCACAAATTATAAAATGTTTTATCTCCCAGCTAGTTGCTCGTTTATCGTAGTACAGAAACTGAGGCTTAATCTCAGTAATTTATTGCCTCTGTTAGCTAGCGCTCGCCTATTATCTGAGAATCGATTGTGATCGGGCTAACGATGATCGGGATTCTAAACATTTGTTATAGAACACTCCACTGATCTTGCTTTACTACTGTATATAGGTGTATGTAACTAATCTGAGTTTTTATGTTTGAAGAGTAGCAAACGAGCGTGCAGCCCATCTGATATTAAGTGGTCATTGCAGCCCATGGACAGACACATCTAACCTCGAACGAAACTGAAGTTCTATCTGAGGTCTTATGCATTACAGTTTCTGAGGGTTAAGAGGGTCGCTTTGCTGTAAGCATGTCCGGCAACCGCACCTCCCCGACCGGGACACAAAAACTGTTTTACGGCGGGTTACGAGGACGGCGATGGTACCTCCCCGGACGAACTACAGCTCTATCACCTCTCAAAACTTTCTGTCAACCTGTTCAAAAATTATGCCTAATAGTTTGGAGGTTTTTGGTGAAATAATAGTTTTGCGAAACTAACATTCTGAGATAGGGACCCATTGCGACATAGACGTTTAGCGAAAGTTGACATTTTGCGAAAACCACTTTATTGTAACTGAATTGTTTTCACGGTTCAAAATAATTAGTCGATATGAACATGGATGTAAAATTATATTTACACGCGCATTATATTTCGTATAAGAGTGTAGTTCGGAAATTTATTAATAAGTATTAATTATTTACTTAAATCAAAATTTAAAAAACTTTACCAAACTTTTCCAACCAAAAGCTGAGTACATTCGCACAGTATGCAGTTTATTTAAGCACGAATGTTATAATGTCGGACAAGGAGTAAGTATAATGTAAAATTATTTCACCGGAATTACTAGTTTGTGCGGTCCAAGAACGATATTTGTCGCAAGTGCAAACATTTCTATCCAATAAAGAAAATGTTTTTCCTCTACTCAATTCTAGAACCTTGATCTTGCACGCGCGACGGAAAGTATTCCTGGCGTCCCTCTGTGCGGAGGATTATTTGATGGGATAGAATGTTGTCGTACAAGTGCCCGTGCAATTATTGAATGATGAAGTAGTTTTAAGACGCAATAGAGACCACGCAAACAAAGTTGTGCATGTTGAATGTATTTACAATAACAGCGCAATACTTCAGTAACCGGACACACAATTTCCGGTTTTTCCGGACGCACAGTTTAAACAATTTGCGTCGCCACGAGCTAAATGACAATGGAAATATAATTACATTGCTTCAGCTATACAGTGACGAGGTCTAGGTACCGTTGGAGTATTTAGCCTCATGGCCATTTGTTTGCCGCATATTGAATTGTTGGATTATATTCTCTACGCGGGAAAGAATCAGCATGGACGATGCACCTAAACCTAACCTAGCGATATAGCAAATGAGCCACTTGATGGAAAATGGTGACATTAGCAACACCAGAGTAATCGCCAATGCATCGCCGGCTTTGAAGGAGAGCTCTTTTAGCACTCATTTGGAGAAAAATCTAACATTCGATGTTTGTTATTTCAACATCAAAATGTTTAGTGCAAGTAACAGTAACAGTATAGGTACAACAACTACGCTCTTTGAATGGATTTCTATTTCACTTTCTTTTCGTTTGTAACATTTATTTCAACTCCGCGAAACATCCGTAACGAGCTAAACACAGCTGTTTCTAATACACATTTCCTAGCGCGGCAATACTAGTAAATAGGCCAGCCCCTGAAATTCACGGCGATCGCTAAATTATTCTAATAAATTGCACAACTTTCCCGGTATATTTACTAGTATTGCGAGTTAATTTCCACTAATTTCGAATAGAATCAGTTGAAACTGTTATTAGGGGACCAAAAGTTTATGGATTCAATTCGTAAGCGAAAGATACAATAGATATAATGGCAACAGACGTTTCACACTCATTCGCCCGCACACTGGGACTCCTTCACCGATGCCAAGTACACAAACGTATAGGTTCAGAACAAATTCATAAATTAATCATTTAGATATTTGACGAATGTGACACTCTCTGCATATTACACTGGCGCGCTGACCACAGTGCATGACAGACATTCTGTGACCACGTTCCGTTTCCATCAGCACCCCGCTACATCATAATACGTATAAGAATATTGCATTGTATAATTGTGAATGGTGGCAGTATTATATTCAATTCGGCTATGGCGGGTCAATGCCACATCTATTTCTGAGTAATATTGCTGGACATTAGGACTTGGCCCTCCTAGCTATCTCCTTCGGAGAAGGCACAGGGTTACCGCTAGGCTGTTCTGGCGGGGGCCCCCCTTCCGAGGAAGCCAAAACTTATTAATTATGAAAAAAGGCGATCCTTTGTATGATAGCACTGTTTTTACTTTCAGTAAAGATTCATTATTAACTTTTAAAACTTTGCAAAATGTGTGGCAATTTTTCACTCTCCCCCCGTTGTACCAAGCCATCAGCAGAATTTTCCTGTCTTCGCAACCAAGTCTTGAAGTCGTGTATTTCCGTAGTGTTCATGTGCTATGAGGCCGAATTATTTTCAACGAAGCGTTCCCACATAGTCCACAAGGCCAGACCCACAGGTAGGGTTTGGTGACCAATTAACATCAGGTGGATTGCATATCCGTTTGCTAAACATATAACATAAAAAAGGGAAATTTAGAATTTTCTTTCAAATAAAGATTTTAGTTTCCTTCATTCTTTCTATCATGTAATAAGAGCTCTTCTAAAATGAACGCAGATCGGTTCTCGTTCTTCGGCACGTGTCTAGTTAAGTGACTTACCCGTTCCTCGCCGGCAGGGCGTGCCCTAACAGATTATAAATAAAATATATACCCGCTAGCTTTAGTGCTAGTTCAAAAGGCATATACTTGAATATTTTTTCAATTTTGTTATGCGTCTGCCAGTGAAATCAAACTTTCAAAACTCAAAATTAATCTGAACTTGCATATTTATATGCAAGTAATTCAAGAAAGGAGTTTTTGATAAATTTGTTTTGAAATAGGGTTGGAACACTCTTTGGAAGTTAAATACATATGCGTTGCTATATGGACTAAGTTCTAAGACTCTGGTTCACCATTCAGACTATAAAATCCGAACAAAGCATTCTGGACTACAGCTTTAAAGTTTATAATTTAACCGTTGCACCCAGAGTTACTTCATTTCTTGTTTTCAAATCTCATATTGAGAATATACAGTTTATGACTTATAATAAAATCAACGTTTCAAAGGAAGCTTGGACATTTCAAAAAAGTTTAGAATTAACTTATCTGTTTTTAAATATTCTATTCATAGACAAGGCGTCCGATAAGTGTTGCCAAAGACGTTTAATTAATCTTATTAATTAAAATGAGACCTATTAAATTATATAATATATGTAAATTGCGAGCGTAAGCTGCGTACCTAATAATATGGTGTCCGTTGACAAGTAAATTATTATTTTCAATTACAAAGTATAAGAAATTGTATTATAAAATGTATTCGATGATTAGAATTACAACAGGTGGTAGAACTGTAGTCCGTTCAAGGAGGTAGGACTCTGCCTTCACTCGCAGAGTTCTGTATAAAGTCCTCAAAGGCGTGTTAAATCTATCAATGCACGCTTGGCCAGCTTGGTGGAGTATATACTAACCTAACCTAACCCTTCTCACGTTTAGATTAAACGCATGCCCAGCATTATCTATTACAACAATTGGTAGAATTCGATACTACTTGTAAATACACTTTAACATAACCTTATCTCTTCTTTGTCCAATCTTTGCAAAAATCAACTGGGTTTGTAATTAAAGTGTACTCACATTGATCACGACTCGTTCGCAGAAGTCGTGGTCGTGATGGATCGGCTCGAACGTCACCACGCCACCCTGGGGCGGCCGGCCCTGTTCCTCGTCCGGGTTGCAAAGTTTCGGCAGCGACCTGCAACCAAAAACAATACAGTTTTACATCACTCCAGAAAATATTTGAGAAAATTTGAAGAGTACTCACTTAGTTACCGGATCCAGCTCGCAAATTATTTCCTTAAAGGCCGCTACAGACTATAGTACTTATATGATCATGTTACATCTGAACTTGGTCTGTTCGAACACTTTCGAACATCCATTTATTTCACAGCAGCATAATCGTAAACAGCGCAAAATAAATAATTAAGTACTACAGTCTGTTGCGGTTTCTATTATGTGTAATGAACGTATTTGATAACAACAGACGAACGAGTATTTAATAGCGAAATATGCGTAATTATTTATTTACGACACAGATTTCAGACATAGATTTAAATGGCATTCAATGTAATAATTGTAATCGTAACTTTGCACAGATTATGGTCGTCTTTCATTTTTTTCAAGGTGTATATGAATTATAGACAACTTCTTCCATGTATGCAGTGTTACAGTATATAATGAACGCCAAAATTACAATTGAAATTTTATTTCCTTTATAGTTTATTGTGTTGGTATAATGTTGGTACATTATACCAACATTATCATTCGCTTGTTAATTACTCGCCGTCAGTTGGAATTTTATAGAAGATAGTTGAAGAGTGTTTAGTGTTTGAGTGTGTAGAAATATGTGATGCTAGTATTGTATGTAGTCGAACTGAAAGCCGTCCATCTGGAAATCCGACAAGTAAATACGTTTCTGCAGGATGGTACATGGCACGCTCGCCATGTTTTCAATACAAATAAGTACATAATCTATCGTGAGAATAGCAGTACGGCGGGCAAAAGCGTCTATTTGAATTCGATCTATTTTTCATACGTGACTATCGGAAATCGGAAAGCTTCCCGGCCGGAGTTGGCAACAAATGTATAGAAAAGCTCGCATCCTGCCGCGCGGAAATGAATTTATATAAACTGAATATGAGGGCAGGTTACGCCCTACTTTTCCAAACTTCAACATGGAGGTCGCCATGAATCGTTAAGTTTTTTAAATTTTATGTAACCCAACATGGTCATTCAGCGCCATCCCTTCATCGTTAACGTAACTTTCACGTTTTAGCCCACGGCGACTTTATGCGGCGACACAGCAGCGATACAAACGCAAATCAATCGCGTTACCATCGCGAAGTTGTCTCACACCGTGGAGCTGCATGTAACCATAGTTATAGTGTCTTTACAGTCGTGATACAGTATCGATATGGTCGGTGTGCTCACAGTCGCAAGTCACTTCGTCTCTCCTAACGTCAATTGCATTTAAAATGAATTTATCAAAGTTCAAATGCTTTCAGCAGTACAACAGTGATAGCAATGTAGTAAGATTCCGGCCTTTTACTCTGAAGGTCCGGTTTTTGAAACCCGGCACTTCCGATATTTCGAACTTATGTGTGTATTGGAAATTAATTATCTTTTTCTTTTTTCTTTGCATAACGGTGAAGGAAAAGGTCACCGTTATACAATGCGATAATCGCGTCGTGTGGAAAATTACACATCTGAGCGCCATCTGCAAATCTTGAAGATGAGTGAAGTCTATCAATCCGCACTGTCTACAGTGGGACAGTAATAGGTCGATGATGATCTTTTTATCAGTAAACAAAGTAAAAAAAGGCAGAACAATTATACTATTATATTTTAATAGCATAAAAGTAGCAAGCGACGCGCGTTGTCGACCTGGTGGTTAGTGGTCACTGCCACCATTAAACATCTGTACTAAACCCTAAACAGGACCGAAGTCCTATATCAAGTCAGCGCTGCGATGCTTCCCTTCAAGAATAATTTAGAACGCGTCGTTTAAGTGTATTCCCCTTACCACACTCCGCGAACCAGAACACAGCAGCGTTTGATGTTGCTCTTATGAGCCAGTAAAAGCTGGCGGTCGCACTACGAACGCATCTGCCACCATATTTTAATTTCATCCTTACCGCTGAACCATCCGCGGTTGCGTCGTTTAATTAATGTTCGGTTCGCTCATCAGGGATAGCCGAAAACTCTGAACTTGAGTGAAGAGCGTGAACGTGCTTTAATATGGACCCGAAAGAACTCAAAGCCTCTCAGTACTTCGGTGAGTGCGACATCCCTGTTTGCTTAATTATCTGGATAAGATTGCGCCTCATTATGAGCGATTATTTCAGCCTACGTGGGCCTTATCCACTTACATGTTAAGTCCCTAATCTTGGTAAGAACGTTTACAACTTTTGCAACTTTTGAGAAGTATAGGATAAGGACGTTGTAAGGGTCTGATTTTGTCGATTATCGTAACTTACATGGCTTACTGAATTAAAACCATCAAGGCTTTTATTTATTTTATGAGTAACCGAAGATAATTATTGTCACGTATTAAAGTAAAAAATAGTAATAATAATAAAATTTCGCGCGCGATCATATAATAATATGCCATTATATTTGAAAATGAGAGTAATTACTTATTAAAATATAAGCAATATAAAACGAGAACACATTAATTTTAGTTATCCGAAAACACGTTTCAATAAGTCTGCGACTGTATACCTACTCCTTAATGCACTGACACCAAACTCTTGATTTCGCGAAACTACACAGCGAGTACGCTGAAATTCTTCATCCAAATATAAATTCGTTGAGCGTTGAACATTTGCAGCGAACTGATTTATCGGGCGGGCACTCCGCCGGGAGCGGCGGGGAACCGGCGGGAAGCCGAGTGCAATGCATCGGCCGATACACTCCCAATTTATTTACTGCTTTAAAACTGCAAAAATAAATCATTTGCATTGTAGCGTAACTGCCACAGAGGTCGCAAGGATCGAGGGAACGCCAGAAACAATCGACTTCGCTATTGTTTACGTCATACTTCCTCTTATATTTTTCTATGGTACTACCTAAATAACGTACGTGCCTACTCAGCGTCACTAAGATATTTCAGTAAAGTTGAAATCGGTTATTTCTTCGTACCCAGTTTACGCAAATTTGTAACAATGTAAGAAAACAGTTATTTTTCAGGCGTGTTAACGTTCCGACCCAACTCTTTGAAACGGAATTGGTAATTCTAAACGTCTATTTATTGTTAAACAATGCTTTTTAATAACAAATAATTTTCGTCGCGTGTTCACGGAGGGGTTAAAGTTAAAGTGAGGAGATTTTGCACATAAGCTAAGGAACGGAGTAGGTACGGCAGATTCTCTAATACCGGCTCCCTCTAAAATAAGGTTGGTCTAATAATAGGTGGACACGCCAAACGTAATGTGGACATGGATAACAATAATAGATGCGCTTACGGCGGCCCGCGCGTTGTGACACAAGTGACAGCCGCGGACGTCATCTGACGCCGGCTGAAGGCCTCGTCAAGCGGAAAGCATTTTCACTGCCGTTTCACATATCATGCTATACTACACAGATTGTCTCTGTTACTATGTTGGTTATAAAATTAAGAAATGAGTGCCTAAGAATTTATATTTATAATAATCTATTGCCAAAATTGTTGTACACCACAAATATTCTCGATAGGAATCCTGATAGAACTGTCTATATAACATGATAATCTAAAGTTTTGCAGCAAATCTCTTGAAGTAATCATTAATTTTAATAATATTTATGAAATTTTAGATGCCTGTACACTAAGGTGATCGCTGTAGCTCATCATCCTAAATATTTTACCATAGTAGCAGCGTTCGCTCCTCTTTTTTTATAGACTCACGGGATCTATGGTAGTCTTCAGAAATAGTAACGCAATATAATCGTATTCGACCGTGTCCAATTTAGATTTGGCTCTAGATATCCAAGGATTAAATGACCACTACCAGTAGCCATTGCATGGCTAATGTTACAAAAGCTCCAAAAACATTTTAATTGGTGGTAGAACTATAGTCCATCCGGTACCACCGCTGCCTTCATAATCTGCCGTCAAGCAATTCTTGTATTTCAGTTGGAGAGGTATGGTTGCCGAGTATACTCACAGCGAAGCATACTAGGATGGTCCTAGTCTTCAAGAGTAGTAACACGTCTATGTACGGCCTACGACTTCAGTCCGGGTTCAGGTTAAATGTTTATGTTCATGGGCTTCAGCGACCACTTAACATCAGGTAGTCCGCATACTCGTTTGCTACTCTTCTCAATAAAAAAAAATATATATATATTCTCACGTCGAAACAAGCGATCACCTGTCTTCGTGTCGTTTTTGGAGCCGCTTGATCAGCTTTTTGTTCGGTACATTTGGCGGAAAATTCGATGACATAAGTTCCAACTGAAGGAAAAGAACACCACTAACAAGACTACACTAATGGCATTATGTTCCTACGGCACAACACATTTTATCACACATGTATTGTAATATCCGTGGAGCCGAGGAGCCGAGGAGCCGGCGTCGTGTGCTGACTGTGACTGCAGCCCGACGGCATTCTTAACAGTGATTCTATTAAGCTAATTCCAATATACATCATGCGCTTATCCATAATTCCAACACGCAACTACTAATGCTATTAACTTACCTCAGATAAGCAAGTTTCTATGCATAAATGTGAATGTTATTTTTCCCGTCCCGTCATGGCTACCAGAACAAATAATTGGATAACTTCCGTCAGTGCCAAAAACACCTTATTGTTTTAATGCAATGTTTCAAGTGCGAAAACATTTATTTAAAGAATGTAGTTTCATTAAAAGAAACATAAAAAGTCACTACCAGATCATAAAGCGTTTTGGCTAAACAGAAGAAACGCAAGATACTCTACAACGACGTATCTTCTCAATGAAAATTATTGTAAATTATAAACAAACATTAAATTTGTAGAGTTAACATACGAATCGTATTGCAGAACTGGAATAACCATGGAATGTTCTTATCACTTGTCTTGTAACTTTTGTAACATTTGTTTTAGATTCTTTGAAGATTCGTTCTATGTTTTCTGTTAGACAGTATTACAACCTTTGATACTAAAATTTTATTATTGAAATAGAATTAGAAGTATGTCTTCGAATTTCCTTCAGTAGAAAAAGCAAACGAGCTAGCCAACCAAGACATCTATGACATCCATAACATCATACGAGAGTTTTATCTAAACTCGATCATACATGTTACTCCTGAGGACTAACATGAGACGCCTAAAAAGTGAATGTGTCTTACACCACACTCACCACACTCGAACACAGTTCTTCCCTACTGCTATAAAGCAAAAATAGTTACGGCAGGGGTGCCGAAGACGAATCTCAAACAAATCTCTTTGTTCACAAACAGGTTATAAGTCCTTTTTTTTATTTAAAAATGTGATTTTAATAATATTTTTATTAACGCTTTCTACACTACAACCATAGGCCAATATTAGGATTCACTATGTTGTGGTTGCCATGAACATATACAAAGACGAGTACGCAAGCACTCCGATCTAGAACATACATCTAAATTCATCATTTAAGCGTCTGTATGGTTACCGCTGCCCCATGCAAAACTAATCAAAATTTATTCAACCCGTGAAGTTAAAGTTCGATCCTGTTTGAAGTGGTCCATGGGCGGCAGTGACAATTTACTGTCTGCTCGTTTGCTATTTATGTACAATACATAAGAACATTTGTATAATACGTGTTTTTTTTTTATGTTTCGTGAGAAGAGTTACACGCGAGAATGCAGGCCACCTGAAGTTAAGTGGTCACTGCAGCCCACGAACCCCTACATTTAACCTCAAACAGGATTGTAGTCGTTATTATTCCTGTTATTATTCCTGTGGACTAAGATTGTCGCCTCGCTGTGGGTGTACCAACAACCATACCTGTCCAACCGAAACACACAAATTGCTTCAAGGTGGATTATGGGGGAGGCGGTGGCACCTCCCCGAACGTACTATATTTCTACTATCTATCAGAAGTAACTTACATATCTTAAAACGTCCATTGCTATGTTAATTGTTTTCTTAAATGTTTCTTGAAAAATCCCTAATTGAACCTCAATAAATATCTGGCAAGTCCAAGCCAGTAATGAGAGCGTTGTTAGCCAACATGTTTAAAAAATTATAGCAGCCGCGTTGAGAGTTTTATAATTTGTTTATTATATCTGCTATACATATATCGTTTGTTATTCTACGCGATCGGCTTATGAACGGACGTGTAAATGAATACGGTGGCGGGGCTGAATGGACTGTGCCTGAATGTAGTAGACTTTAAAAATGTTCAAGCTTTTTTATGCTAGAAGAGTAGAAAACGAGCGCGCAGGCCACCTGATGTTAAATGGTCCCAGCAGCCCATGAACACCCACGTATAACCTCAAACAGGACTGAAGCCCTATCTAAGGTCGTACGAACTGCGTCAGTACTACTGAGGACTAAGACGGCAGCCTCGCTGTAAGTGTACCCGGTAATCACATCTCTCTAACCGAATCAAGAATTCCTTCACGGCGGATTATGAGGGCAGGGTGGTACCTGCCTGAACGAACTATAGTTCTATCACCTTTCAAAACTATTGCTACTAAAACTGCATTAACTCAATTTCTGCTTCTGCCTATCGTTGACAACACCGACATATGTTGCCCTAATCTTATCGAGAAGCAAAAGCAGAAGATTATCGAACTTGAGTGTATCCGAAATCTTTGTATTCGTATTTGGTCTTCGCAAACCAACTAACTTTTATAACAAACCCAAGTGGTCCACAATTCGTCTTCATCGGAATATAGATATCATCATCGTAAATCTATTATTGCCATACTGTTGGGCATGTGGCTTCTTCCAAGGTAAGGAGGGTTAGACCATAGTCCACCGCGCTGGCTAAGTACGGATTGGCAAACTTCATACACCTTTGAGAACTTAATGAAAAACTTTAAATCATATGATAATTATTCTTTAATATACACATAACGGCATATAGTCGATGATGACTGTTTATTTGAAGTGGTGCGTTAAAATTATTGTGTTAAGAACATTAACTTACATTAAACCAGTTATAATGATCAATATGAAATGACTCGGCTATATCGTAAATGTGTCATCGTATATCTAAGTTAACATGAAAATGTTAAGGTGCAAGCGAGGATATTTTAGCTTTGTTCCGAAATAGTTAACTAGGTCGGTTCATTCGCAGTGGTATTTTCAGCAAGTCAATAAAGTATCTTGCGGCCGACCGCAGTGGCTGTGAACTTGTCTCGATTTATTTTCGTTTCACTCTTATTATAGTAACAGTGAAGATTACTATATATCCGTACGGTTGTTTTAGCTACCAGCTTTACATATGATAATAATATAATATAATAATGCTTTCTATACGCTTATATAGCTCCATACTAGGAATCACTATGTCGTGGTTGTCATGGACACAAAGGCGAGTTCACAGTCACGCGGACCCAGACTGAAGCAATCATTTAGATGTCTGTCTGGTTAAGAATTGAACCCGAAATCCTCTGCGTGTCAGGCCAATATGGTGGTACTCCGTTATGCGGTTCGCCGCTCATCCAATAGTATAATGTCGTAATCATAAAAAAGTGAAAGTAGACTTGTCGGTACTATAAGGCCCAGTTTTGGGAGATCTGTCTATAGCAAAGCGTTCTACAGAATTGTTATTTCAGTATGTAGTTCTGGATAGAGATATCATATGATATTGTTGAAAATAGATCTATGTTTACAAAAGTTGGTAGAACTATAATTTGTCCGGGGAGGTACCACCGCCGCCTTCATAATCAGCCGTAAAGCAATTCTTATGTTTCTATTGGAGATGTGGTTATCGGGTACATATAGCAATGTGACCATCTTATTGCTTAGGAGTAATAACATATCTACGTCCGACCTAAGATAGAAATTCAGTTCTGTTTGAGGTTAGATATGAGAGTCAATTTCTTGCAATGACTACTTAATATCGTTTCGATGGTTGAGGACAAGAATTTTTGGCCTGCAGGACTAATTTGGCTAACATGCATTTATATGTTATTCATCCAGCAAACTGACTTCCCTTTCTATCTAACATAAATGATTACTTACATAACGCCGCATTTGGTTACTAAGTATTACAGTTTAGTTCTGTGTCGATTTAAATCAAGCCGTGAATTCTGTTTACTGTTAAGAAAATCGGAACGGCAATAAAATAGATTTCGGTAAACAAAATTGATATAGTTTCATAGCATAGAAGTTGTTAACGAGCATTCAGCCCACTTTATGGTAAGTGGGCACTGTCGCCCATGTATCCGTAGTCAACTTTAAATAGGATTCAAGTTCTAAAGAGGTGTTAGGATCGTTTGCTTTACACACCCGTCAAACCAGAACACAGCAAAGTTTAACATTGTTGTTATAAAGCGGTAATACATGTGGCTGCAGTGCATCGAAGTCGCACTAAGTAAGGTCCTACCATCTTTTAACATTTTATTTATATAATTAACATTTCATATAAAATATTAGGTGCTAGGAGCCTATTTGATTACGTGCTCTATTACTCCGGCTGTACTAAATAAGATCATAAAAACTGCAGTGGCTGCAATTAGCCATTTCACTTCCGTAATTAAAAACAAAAAACGTTTTTCATGTCTCAAGAATATATGTTTTAGCATTAGCAGTGTAATCCCGCGGGCAATCAAGTTAATGGTCGGCGAGTCACGGGCGACCACGACCGACGGCTTCGTGCCGCTTTGTTGTCGAGACCATTGTTCGTATGGTTTCCATGTTGCTAAACTTCCAAGGCCCGAAGCCTTAGCAAAGGCTTTGAGAGTAGGTCGCGACGCCCAAGATCTCTTGTAAACACGGTGTAATTTTCTCTACATATATAAAAATATACCGACTTGTCGTTTGGTGAAACTAGTTTAACTGGAAAGAGGTGATTCTATTATTGTATAAATTTTATTCGCATACGTACTTTTGTGGAGACTGTATTATGTATGAAATGCTTTGCTAATAATCATTATTTTGTATTTAATACAATAAAGATAAACTACTGTAGTTCTATCACCAACCAACTATAGTTCTTTCACCTGTAAAATATTTTATAGGATTCGACCGGGGAGGTGCCAATGGCGCAAATTCGCCGTGAAGCAATATTTGTGCTTCGGTAGGAGAGTTTGTCGGGTATACTTTCAAGCAAGGAGACTATCTCAGTCCTCAGGAGTGGTAACTTTTCACCTAAAAATGCATCTTATTGCCATAGAAACGTCCCAGAATAAGTGCTGTAGATTTTATATTATTACTGTGAAAATGTCAGCATAGTTCAATAAAAGCTGAAGAGATCTGGCTAGTATAGGAGTTCACCCTTTTCTCGCGAGCGTTGAAAGGGCTCGGCGACGAAGGGATCAAAGGGTGTCAGTCTTTATCCGACAATTTGTCATTAACATGTCCCACTCTGGTAAAAAGTCATCTTAATCCCCGTTAGCGCTACATTTTAGAATGCATTTTCTTCTTTCTAAATGAGGATTGGTTTCCTAGGGACTAACATTACGCTAATAAATATAAATTTATCATTTTATGATATTCAGTTATTCTCTACCTTTAATGATTTATTGTATAGATTAATTTCTATGGATGGGTAAGCGCTTTTGGCATTTTTACAAGATTAGTTACATGGGTCAATGACACCATAATAATCTACTACAGTGCCAATGAGGGGATCCTGTCTCCTCTTAGAATGAAAATCGGTAGGCCGCGATGTTGGTCATGTGCAGATTGGTTGACTTTAAGAACTTTAAGCTTTGAGACACATAGATTTGAGAATTTTAAGAACAACTGGGCCATTTAGGAACGTATGTTCGTCAACGTTATCGTTAGAAGTCACAACTAATGTCTAATATGCATACGCGTAATTTCGAAAAATAAGAGGCCTGGAATTCGAACCCCAGCTCTCAAGCGTGAGAGGCCGGAATTTTGCCTCTAAGCTTCGCTGCTTTTGATAAATCATTTGTAAATGTGACTTTAAAAATTGCACTACTGAACATCAATTATACCATAAGGTATTGGCTCCAACTTTTTTTGTCGCACTGCTGGGCACGGGTCGCTTCCTACAACTAGGGAAGGCTTAGAGCATATTCCACCACGCTGCTCCAATGAGGATTGGAGATACGGGTTAGTGGCCAACCCAGGTCGAATGTTTTCAAACCGCCCACAAGGCCTCCGACAAGTTTTAACGTCTGCTACCCAACGATTACAACTGCTATCCAATAATGCCCTTCGAAGCACGGAAGCTCGTATGAAATTTAGCCACTAGCGGTCACCCATCCAACTACTGACCGCGCCTAACGTTGCTTAACTTTGATGATCGGTTACGATAGTTTTTCTCACCCACGTTGCATTGCGAAAACACAAGATCTATTTTCCATTACATTTAATTTACCGCTATATCATTATGCATAAATACATATAAAAAGGTGTGGAGTACAGGGTATAGTTTGGTGGAGGAAGCTCGCGCCGTTACTTGGCAGATGTTACTTTATAGCCCAATTTCCGTTGACGCTTGATATTATCGGCACATCAATCTCTTTCAAGGGAGAACCTTCCCAGTTCATTATACCTTAATTCATAGTAAAGATTTATATAATCTGTACTAAATTGTATGACTAAAGTTTGACGTGGTATAGATTAAGTGCAGTGGGTATATTTTGCGTACGCTGTTGATTGGACAATCCTATGAATATCCAAAATGATCGTAGCTTATAGGCAAAGCTGAGACAATGGAATAAATTATATTAATAGACCAAGATGTGTTGTGTGTGATGATGTGTGTGTCTTACGTGTGTGTGATAATATGAGTGTGTATGTCTTTCTTAAAACTGACTAGTATTTTTTTGACTATCTTTTCGTGGCCAAAGTCGGCACATCAATATACCAACATATTTATTATCGAGCGACCGTTAGTGTTGCAAGCATAGAACTTTATTATCAATGTCAGTCAAATGAATTATTCGAGTAAGGTACATCTTTGTGTATGGATCTCTTTTGAGAATGTTTTCTAGGCAAAATCATTTATTCAAAACTCTTGATCTCCAAATGGGCAGAAATGTCACATCAGCACACGTCGGTCAAATGTCTCATTAAAATTGTACATGATACTTTAACTTTTTTCGCACACCAATTGCCTTAAATTAGTGTCAAAAAGAATAAAGCAGAAAGGATTTACATGTTAACAAATATTAGGGAAATTACATCACGTCAGTCAATTGTCTTGTTAACTTGAGCGATACATTAAGATTTTGACTGTAAGAGACAAACCCGACAGTTGCCGGGCGGGAGATATTTGTCGTTTGTTATAACACAAACACTATGTTCACTTCATTCATATATAATCATTATCATCATCATCATCGATCATCATGCGGGGTGTTCTAATGTCAACCATTTAACAATGCAGAGATCAATGCCGCACATAGACATTTGTAACTAACTTCTTATAGCATAGCAGATCACACATGCGCATACACATGTACGAAGGTCCGAGGTCTAAGATGGAACTCCTTGAAGACGTGAATCCACTTTACCATATCCTTTAAACCAGAACACAGTAGCGGTACATTGCTGCCATAAGTAAAATCAGGTGTGGTATTGGCTCTAACACTTTCAAGATCTTGGAGGAATAGATTGAAACGTGTCATCATTTTTAATATAGGCAATTAAAAAATCGCAAATCGTGAGTACTCGTTACATAATTAAAAATGTATAATTTCCGCGATAATATTAGCTTAAAATCATGTGTCATCTATGTCAAACGTCCCAATACTTAAGGAACGGCAATGAAAATAATACTCACGTTAATATAAGATAACATTACATGTCGCATTACCAGGTTGGCAAATATAATTATCGACCAGTTGTCAAATCGACCTACCTCATTTCTTCATCTCCAGTCCAACCTCGATGCCGCGATGTTCCCTTGTTTTTATCTAGCTGTCAAACTTTTTCTTTCCCTTCTTTTGTCAATTGTTTATTTTCTCACATTTAACTACATATTTAATAAATAATCTCCTTTTATTTTATATCAAGTATAATCTATCTCTTAATAAATTATAAACCTAATAGTATATATGTTGAGAGATATGTGCAGGTCATGAACTGCATGCAAAACCAAATAAGACGTTGGTATCCATGGGCTGGAGTGACCACTTAACACTAGGTGGCCTGCACGCTCGTATGTTACTCTACTAATATAAAGAATACTTTATAAACAAAACAGTGCACAATCGAATCGCAGTTCTATTACCACCTAATTAATATTACATAGGCATCATTATCTGGAAATATTAATTAAGTGGATTAATGTTAATCAGTTATACTGATCTTAATTAAAGCATTGAAACCATTACATTCATACCCCATAGTATATTCGGGTAGCTAATTTATTTAATAATAGAAATATATCAGTAATCTGTTTCGTTTTTCAATTTTAATTACCAGTGGCGTAATGGCTACTCAGTAAAAAAACAAAATAATTAATTTGTTAAGTTGTTTTTATAGTTATCTTTATAGTTAACACAAATAAGCTAATTATTTCCCAGTTTAATTAATCTGATAACTGTTTTAATAACTCTAGAATGAAGTTATTAATAACAAGTTATCAAAGGTTAGTAACAAAGATCAGAGGTCAAAGTAAAAATAAATGATATTGATATGGCGCTGAATGTCAATTAATGTTGGTTTAATACAATTAGTGATATTAAAATATTTTAACATTTTTTAATGTAGTTTCCTTTATGGTATAGACGTAGCAAACGAGCATGCGGTCCACATGATTGTAAGTGGTTACTGCTGCCCATGGAAATCTGTAATTAATTCTAAATAGGACTCTCGAGACTCTAATAACGCCCAATATCTCTTCCCCGTGGTGCATACTGCTGTAAGATACGAGGTCAGACAAGAGTAGGAAGTCCCCCTCGTCGTTCCAAATATAATTGAACTCCTTTCTATTTTAATTTAACTTCTATGGTAATAAAATAATAAGTGATTGTCTTAAGATTTTATTTATTCGTAATGAAACTTCTTCAGGAGTGTTAGATAAAAAAAGATGAAAGTATAATTTTAACATACGCGTATTCACCGTCATATAAAAACGACAAGTTCATTGACCTTTGATCGGGACTCGCGTCTAAACACATATTATCTCATTAACAGAAATGTTTTATATTGTGAATTTAATTATTAATTTTAAGTTATCAATTTGTATCGTATTATTTATCTTTTCAATAATTATATAATTTGTGACTGTACAGATTATTTTGTTTGTTAGAAAAATAATGACTTGATAAATAGGCATCTATTTTAAGTCACGCCAAAAATATCACTTCTAACGAGGGTATATAAGTACATTTAACATTTTATATTATAATATTTTGAAGGGTTTCGATCTGCGCTTAAAAACCGTTTAAGTTTCGTACGTTAATTTATCGTACGACTGGCTAAGACCATGCTAAGACTAAATAATAAATTTCAAAGTAGGCTGTTACGGTACAATGGTTGAGACAGCTATTCACAATAGTGCAACATTAATTTCAGTCTATTTATTTGCATAAATACGGCACTCATGTCCAGGTGTTGTATGAAACTAGTCTGATATATATA
>DWKL01000509.1:0-18471 GCA_018249415.1 Phareas burnsi | reverse complement strand
ATTCAAGTAACGCTGTAAGTCCATGGCATTACCTCTTTCCATTCATAAATACTCCCTAGCTGGTCAAAATAGATTGGCAAGTATTTATGTGCACGGCAAGCATGCTTGATGTGGATTTATGCACGTTCAAGCATTCACACTCATTAGAGCTAGAGCAAAAATAAAAATGTAACTTGCTGATGTGATTTGTTGAACCGTATCCAATACACTCTTACCTACATTCTCTTACCTACAGTCTCTCACCTACAGTCTCTTACCTACAATCTCTTACCTACAGTCTCTCACCTACAGTCTCTTATCTACAGTCTCTTACCTACAATCTCTTACCTACAGTCTCTTACCGACGGTCTCTTACCTACAGTCTACAGACTGTAGGTAAGAGTGCTTGACAAGCATTGCAAAAATACAAACTTTTATCAATAAAATTGAAGAGGCAGAACAATAGTTCCAGGAAGTATTACCGCCGCTCTCAATCCACCGTGAAGCAACTCTCGTGTTTCTGTTCTCCAACCGAACGTGTGGTTGTTCGGTACACTTAAAGCGAGGCGACCATTTTAGCCCTCAGGAGCAATAACGCATCTTCATACGACCTCAGGGTTTAAGACCTGTTTGAAGTAGATAAGTGTTCATAGGCAGCAGTGATCACTTCATCAGGTGGTCCGCACGCTCGTTAGCTACGTTGGTAACATAACAAATTCACATTAGATCCGAAAACTAACAAAATATCTGCCGTTGATTCAATCTAATAAAAATCATATTAATCACGGACTGTTAAAATGATTTCTTAAGGATAAAGTTTCGTTGTTATGTTCAATATGAATAGCAGGATGATAGTTATTAGGCATGTTTCAAGGAATTAAATAAAAATCAAGCACATTATTTCTGTATTAAATTTTATTGCATCTATTCACACACCATCCAGGAGAACGGTTAAGGATGTTCGAAGCTAACAAAAGTAATACAAACAATAAACAATAGCTTCCTAAGTAGCTTAATTTATAATGAACTTAGGATCGTTGCATGGGGTTCACAGCAGCATAGACAGACAGACATCGTTCAAACGAACTAAACATGTCAATATCATATTCATATATAGCTAGGCACACTGAACTATTACTTATTTGTTGTTGATTAAATCTAATAAAAATTATATTAATCACCGACTATTAAAACGACTTTATAATGATGATGTTTCGTTGTTATAATGTTATGTGCAATATGAATAGCAACATATTTAACCAGATTTATTTACATAGAAAGGATCGCTAATACAGAAAAATTATTGCATTTACTTCTTAAATATTCTTTATTATTACAGTAGGTATATACTTACAACAGTGACGTATGTATGTACAAAACTATAGACTCAATTTTGGACTTTCAGTCTCTACAATATTGAAAAAAATATTTTACATTGTATAGAAACAAATGAAGGATATAACTATACATTAATTTATTACAATATACAAGGCCATCTTAGACTTATGTCATTTCAAGTTATACGGAGACGAATGGGTCGAATATTTCAGGGACAGTATAGGGCTGGTGGTTATGCAAAACATCGAACACAGAACAACTAAACACATCGGGTGCGTTTATAAAGACGTCGGTTCCCGGAACCGCTCGGCAGCGACGCGCCAGCGATATCCACCTCTCATCGGTGAGAGAACCCCAAAGTTCTTATAAACCTCCCTTAAGATTTAAATATTAAATATATCTAAAATCAGATCATAATTTTACTTACTGCTATCAACTACTGCTACTGAATCATAATACAACGTGATTCTATTGCACAATATTTTAGAGTAGTCCTAATTTTTAAATGCATCTTGCTCCATCTAAAGGAAAATTCTGTTCTATACTCACATCACTCAATTCTGTTATATAATTCTGCTTAAGAAACTATTAATATACGGAACAGTATTATATTCATGATTTTATTTGCGATTAGTGTTACATATCTAACTGATAATTACGTATTATGTCATATTATACACAAATATTAATTACATTATTGTTATTAGATTTTAATTTTTTTTCTAGCGCTGCATGGTCAATCCGGAGTTATTTCTATTACAAACGTGAACATAAAACCGATCGAAGCACATAAGTATACTTAGTTAAGGGACACTTAAAACTAGAGATGAGAAATAATTCAAGTAGTAGTTAATAGTAGAAGAGGAACAGTATTAAAGGAACTGAATCATTATTTTATAACTAAATGATTAATATGAATGATCAACAAGATTCCTGGCTGAACGACCACATATATAATTAGACGAATCTTACCTTCCAGCCCTATTTATTCCGTGACTTATAAAGTACTTAAAAATAAACAGTTAATTTTCTACGATGTCATTTTTATTTAATGTTTAACATAGACAATCATAGTCATTTGACTAGAAAGGAATCATTCAGATTTCTCTAAATGTAAAAATCTGGTATCGGTATCCCATAGATTAAACAACGTACATTTAAACAAAAACTTGTTACAACTACTGACCTCGTATCAATAAATATTAAAA
Source organism: Phareas burnsi (assembly GCA_018249415.1). Lineage (NCBI taxonomy): Eukaryota > Metazoa > Arthropoda > Insecta > Lepidoptera > Hesperiidae > Phareas > Phareas burnsi. The sequence continues at coordinate 15,946 of DWKL01000509.1, read as the reverse complement.
CTCAAACGTTACATATTTTTACGAAACTATTAAACAATAGATAAAAACTGGACGTAATTAGGCACTAAATATAAGGAGAACATTTTGAAAATAATAATTTACACTCTACATATCAAATGATAGTCTAGAACAGTGTCGTTTACCTAGAAGAAACGTAACACATATTAATACCTATTTGAATTAAATCACTTCGTTTTACCACCTCCAATAATAACTAGAGCAATGGGTCGCCAGGTCCAACTTGTATAGCACCTAGTATTGTCGGTCGGTCGCCGCGGCGCGGGGGGCGCGGCGGCGACGTCGTTCGCGAGCTGTCAACCTGACGGCGCGGCGGGCTCGATCGCCAGTGTCCACTATCACAAGTCTAAGCTTCTCTACCGGTGCATAAATTAATTATTATCACGTATATATACGTATGTATACATTTATATTTATAAGTCGCTATTTACAGGCGAAGTGCCGTCGCGGCACTCTTCGGCCGAGATCGCTTTATTGTCGGTGAGCCAGTGGCGGGCGCAGGAAGGCCGGTCAGGCGCGGGAAGGAGGCGGCGGCTCAGCAAGAGAGGATGTGGACGAGGAGGACGGGGAGGGGGCGGGGGGAGCTGGCGCGGGCGCCGCGAGAGCCAGCGAACGCGAGTACTCCAGCAAGGCCACGTCCGCTACGTGAGCTGGTGGGTACAGGCCACGGTACAGGTCTGGCCGGCTGTAAGGGTGTGCGAGACGCGCAGCGGCAGCGGCCGCCGCTGTCTGATAGAATGCCGATGCCGAAGGTGGCGGAGCCGGTGGCTCGCCCTCCTTGCTCGCCATATCTGCCAGTGACCATATTCTAGGCTTTGCGGTAGCCGGTGTACTTCCCGGTGGAGCGCGCGACGGTAGGTGCTGGTAGGCCGGATGGATTGGCCTCTCGTAAGGTTCTGGTGATTCTGGACCACTATCAGCCCGAGACTCGGACCATTCGGACTCTGTTCTCTGACCCAATAAGTCTAGCCTTTGCTGGGGTCTATCGCCATCTTCACTGGATCCCGTGCCGGAGTCCTTTCCGTCTACGAAAAAAGAAATTGAAATTGAATATGAATTGTACATTACAAGATGTCTACGTCAATAATACGTGCAATCAAACATTGCACTCGCCGTAAAATAAGGGGGGAGCATATATATGTCGAAATAATACCACAGGAGATAATCAAATAGAGAGTGAGCTCGAAAATCTACGGTGTAATTTAACTTATTGGAATTCGCTTAGCAAATTGCTTACCTAAAGCATCTTTTCCGTCGTTGCTTTTGTGATCGTCGTCATCATTGTTATTGTCGTCGTCGTCGACTCTGTTCCTCGGCTCCCACGTCATCTTGTTTTCTTTCTTGAGGCGGCGACGTGCGTTTGCGAACCACGTCGACACTTGCGTGAGAGTCATCTTTGTAATGATGGCGAGCATTATCTTTTCGCCTTTAGTTGGATACGGGTTTTTCTTGTGTTCATTGAGCCACGCCTTGAGGGTGCTTGTAGTCTCGCGAGTGGCATTCTTTCTTCTTGCGCCATTTAGGTCCATTCCATATCTGTTGACAAACCTGTCATGTTATAATTGTCTATGATTAATTTGTATGATCCAAAGTAATATAGTGACCGCGTAGTGGTAAGATTTCGGCGTCTTACTCTGGAAATCCGGGATTTGAATTACAATCATGCATCTCTGATTTTTGGAGTTACGTGAGTATTAGAAGTTCATCATTATTAATGTTAAGGGAGCTGATCAAACCTACATGCTTAAAACTTTATCACACTATTCTCAAAAGTGTGTGAAGTCTACCAATTCACACTTGGTCAATCGCATGTGGTAGACTATGGTAGAGGAGAACTGTGTCCATCAAATCATAGTACTTAGTAGCAGTTAGTACCACAGTCCTCTGATAGCAATGAGGTGATAATTAACTGTTTTCAGGACTGCAAATTTATTTGTATGACGCAAAGTTTTCAAAGGTAGGTACAATAAAGCGTGAATGGTGGAGTCTGATTTGGACGAGATTTTAGATAAGGTGGATCGTGACCGCCCCATTCCCTAGCACGCCCTCCTCCCGAGGCCGGCACTCTGGGCCAATGAAAACGGCAGCTTAATAATTGAAATCGAGATAAGCCAACGGCTGCTGTGCCAGCGCTAAGCTGCAGCTTATCTCGCAATGTACGCATTCGTTCGCGGACGACGCACCGTTATTCGGCGCCGTATCTTTATTACGATTCAGTCCTCGTATCACATTTCTATTAAGATTAACGCGCGTGGCTTACACGGTTGTGTCATTAGAAAAATTACACTGGACGGAAACGTACCCCCCCCCCTCCCCCCACCGATTGAGTTATCGACGACATCTTAACACAAATAGTAATTTATTTTGAGTATTACAGCTTCTGTGTAGTGACAGATAAATAATTCTCATAAAATATCTATTTTACTTTTTAAATCATTCACTCATTAATATTTGTAAATAATATTGAACTACGTTATATATTGTTTTGAAATACATTTGTAGGCGTAATATATTTCCATAGAAGGGTATTAAGTTACAAATAAAACTATACATAACATAAACTGCGTATGAATACTGACTGTAACTATGTAGTATCGTGTAATATCTATTAAACTCAATGCTGTTTGGAACTTTATAACTTTTCGGTTATAAAGTGTGCCGCAAATACTGCCGAGTCCATATGCTGCCAATGCAGCGCTGTTCGTAACTGAGAAGGGTGGAAAATAGGGACGAGTATGGGAAATTAATAAAACTGTCACTTAAATCGCAGAAGTGACGGGCAGCGCCCCCTGTCAGGGTGCGTCACGGTCGATTCTGTATCTTAGCTTCATGAACACTACGCCGTAATTCGCTCGAACGCGCCACCAAATGAACTAGCTCTCTATTGTTAAGTTCGTTGTTGACTTAATTCTTCTCGCCCTCCATCGAATGAGATTCTCGTAAATAAATATGAAATGGAATTATTTCACCGTTCCTATTAATTCCCTCGCTAGCCACTCTTAATCACATCATCCGTTGAACGTTGACGGATGTTTTTAAGTCGCGCCGTATCTTAACCGTCCACAATTAAGAATAAGAAAAGAAGTTAAATGGGAGCGTGGTATATGATAATTTGCGGATAAAACATCGTTTAAATGCTACATAAATTTAATGACGCTGCCGACGGAGCGAGCTCTATGAATGAACTAACATCCATAGAATTCAAGTGACAATACGAAAGTGGAGCGACGCCAAGCTTAGGCGTATTCCGTAAACAAAAAACCTTCATTTATCCACGGCGTGCCACTTTCACAGTATCCGAGCTCGCGGGGATGGCTGCGCGGCTTCATTTTTTTATTATTTTGCTACCCCCTACCCGCTCCCCGGGAGGCGGCTGCGGCTTTCGCCCCTACGCCTTCAATTAAATCCCTATCTCTCGCGCCACCTCATTCTTCCTACTTAAACTCATAAAAATGAGATAAACACAAAAATATTGCTCGTACCTATCGCCGTTATTATTAAAGTGAACCATCATCGCTTTGGCTAATTTTGTCGGTCGCACTTGAAAGTGTTTTTGATTATACTTGCGTTAATATTATACACGGCGATGGGAAGTAAAGAGGAAAAGTGGAAAACAATTGTGATTTGATTTTGGTATATTTTTTATTTATAATGTAACGATTAGCGAATTTAATGAGAGATTGGTGGTAGTGGTGGTGAGTACACAAATTTGAAATTTTGATTATTTGGCTACAAGCAATCTGTTCGTCACTCTCCGCTGGTCAAGGGTCTTCTCATAACTGGGGGTCTTAAAGAATATTGTGGAAGAGTATATATAGATCTTTTTAAAACGCTTCAAAGGCCTCGGAAAAAATTTTAAACGATCGGGACCGATAGCATAATACGCACAGAAGCGCGCAGGAATCTTGCCACCAGCGGTCACCCGTCCAAACAACCCCTTGCGCTCCTCTTTGCTAATTCAGGCCGCAGGGCTAAGCGTTCGCTATCCTGAACGTTTCAAATATTTCATAGATACAAATTAGATCACCAAAACAATTAACACTGTTACTATGAACAAAAGTAGATCATAAATATAAAACAATACGAAACGTAACAACTAAACAAAGAGAGTGTAGTTGAAATCAATGAATTCATAACAAGCGCCCATAGCTGAATAATTACCGAAGGGGTGGCAACACCGTGCCTCTGCGTGAACACTGCGTTTCGTTATAAAGCGGGCGGTGCCGGCCGAGCGTGAATTGGAGTCATAATAATGAAATAAAGGCAAAAGGATAAGCCGCAACGTTCATGGCGATTGTCGGCAACATCCCCGAATGGGTCGGGTAATCCACACCTGGGCCGGTTTAAAACGGAATGAGGAGGAGAATTCTATAAACAGAGCGTGATTGGAGTTATGATGTTGTGATGAAATTTGAACATACGATTTTTCAGGTATCTTAAGTGCTATGTATTGTTAACAGATGTTCGAGACGGTAGATTCATGAAATCAATGGGATTTTCGGGAGATCTTAAATTAGTGGATTGAGATATTTATGACAGGTTAATCGAAGAATTTATTAAAAGTTCACATTTTTATCTTGATCTCTTCTTGAACGATATATTCCAATTTCTTATATAAATATGTGATTTTATACGTTGTTTAAATAAAATACTAACATATATGACAGGTTGCTTAATTAGAAATAATTAAAAACATGATTTTATTTACTTTTAAGATTTCTCCCTGGGGCAAATCCGATTACCTTAAGGTATTTCGTATAATATTCAAAACTGAATAAAATTATGTGGTAAAAAAAAAATCGTAGTAAGGGAAATCATAATATTAATTAACTTTATGTTTCCGAGGGAAAGATGTTAGGATAATTTTGTAAAATGGAATAGGTTCGAAAAAACCCCGTCCGATTGCTCTCAAAGATTTTCCACAAAATAATGCCGTCACTGCATGAGACATGACTTCTAAACGAATATAGTCAGTGTTAAAAACATATTTTTTTAAATGTGGTGGGTAAGAATTTAAAACTGCAATAGGTGGTAGCACTATAGTTTGTCCCGTGAGGTATCACCATCACAGTTCGCCGTGAAGACATTCTGGTGTTCCGGTCAGAGAGGTGTGGTTGCCGGTTAAACTTACGGCGAGGCGACCATCTCAGTACTCAGGAGTAGTAACGCATTTACGTATGACCTCAGATAAGGTTTCAGTCCTGTCTAAGGTTAGACGTGTGTATCGTACGTGTGTGTGTGTGTGTGTGTATAAAACAAACTGAAAATAGTTGATAGAACTGTCAGAAAAATATAGAGTTACTGTTTCAAATTTTTATTGAAACCTGTTGACACAATAATCTTTTGTTGACATACATTAAGATAGTTTTACTTAAGATTGTTAACTTTAAAATTGCAAATGAACCGAGGGAGTTTTTGACAAAATCGCGCGTCCCATCCCCATGCCATCCCACCTCGTCTGTTACCGTCATTCTAGTAAAAAGACAAAGTTGCGATTTGGTACAATGTAGTTCATTTAACATAAATTAAAGAGAACTGAACATTGTACGTGTAACTGTATCCCTTTCTGTACGAGTACGGAGCGGCCACACGACGTACGTTAAAGCAACTAAACTGCCTTCGATATTATGTTACACTTACAATTTGAATTTACCAATGACATCGGCGGCACTCTTGAGAATACGTGTACGATGTTTGTGAGGTAATAGATGTACACTTTTCCCTCACGCTCGAACAACTTTATCAGTCAGATGATACACGGCCTATGAAATTAAAAACGGCTCCTAACTCTTGGTGACAGTTTTGTGTAAAAATTTGTCGGGGACTGAATCTTACAGAAGGCGATCGAGTTACACATGTCAACTGCACATCGAATTACTGGTTAGAAAAATGTTGAACTTAAAAGTAACATGCTTAGATGTCTATCGGACAAGAATGAAGAACGTAAAATATTTCATCGTCTAACCATAAGTTTATGTTTTACCATACACACTAGCCGCGATAGTATATTCGACTAAATAAATTCAAATTTGATTAGCAACAAAAGTAGCGAATGCTACTTACAAAGAGAATAACCACGAAACAAGTTCACAAAAGCAAATACCACCCAAACATCGCCTTTCATGCTGCGAGTAAATTACCGCGTTCGTAAAAATGGTATCAGATAAAGCTAATTATTCGTCGTCGTAATATAGAAATGGACTCACGCAAGGCCCAATCTCGGGTTATGGACGAAGTTTTAAAAGGTAGTATACAGGTACTAAATAATGTTGGGTAGATACCGTGGCTAGGGGCGCGGCACGCCAAAAACACATTACGAGCGGCCAACTCGCTATTACGGGGAACCGCATGCGCCCATGTTAGCCGATAGCCGCCACCCGTACATGATATCCGACGACTAATTGGCCAGCTTCATGCATAAAAACCCCTACACCACTAGAGGGAAGCCGGCATAACGGGCTCCACGTACGTTAAATTAACCTGGTAATAATCCAGAGTTGATAATATTTTGGACGCATGTAAAAGGGGCCAATCGGTAAAGTTACCTTTTTGTACCTATAGGGCGTGTTATCTACCGGCTGGGCGGCGCGTGTTGTGTGACAGCCGAAGCGTAAAGTCACCACCGGTGCCCCGTCAAGAGCCATCTTTGTTTTTGTTTCGAGGGGTAACTTTATTGCGACGCCTTTTGAAAACAATTTCCACTTCAGCAATTTTGAATATTTCGTGTTTCATCCACGCCCCTTTATAGATCGACGGGGAATGTGAACAACTGTGTTGTGGGTTGAAACCCGACTCACCGATTTTACTTTTAATAATAAAATTTACACAAATAATATCGCTCTACAAAGCGTGGAATCTAATTGAAATCAAAACATCTGTATTATATCACTTCCAAAATAAAGTTACATTATTTATGTATTAAAACTAGTTAGTAAATTTTATGGCTACATCTTGTTTATGCATCGGCGAACATTTGGCGATAAAAGCTTAATTATGTTTATTACTCTATAAATAATAATGATAAAGAATACCGGAAAAAGTTTGTCTAACTTAGTTAAGTAATCGTATATTGTAACTGTGTGTTCCGGAGGGTGATCATTTTGACTAATGTAAAAAAGAAACGAGTTTGTTTGTACGAGTGAATTAATCTCTGAAACAGATTTTAAAGTGCCGTAATCTGCTCTTCACATCTAGAGGTTACATGCTTCCGCTCGCGTGTACTCCCTTAGAATGTATCGTCTCGTTCGGATGCAGTAACCTATTTTATTCTATACAGCCGTCCTTCCTGTTACAATATCATCATCATTATCTGGCCCCGGAGCATGGGTATCTTTTCAGGAAGAAGAGAACTTAGACACCAGTCTATAATGTTGTCAAGTGCGTCTCACTTGGACTGGATTTCACATGTGGACTCCAAAAAGAAGAGCCCAGACAGTTTCCAGACCGGGTAAGGTATTTATATCATTTGATTACTACTGCTGGGAGTTTTATGAAATACCAAAAACTTTTTAAAAGAATTTTGAAATTTGGTATCATACATTTAGCTTTAGGGAAAAGCTATAGTTATTTTCACTCAAGTAGACCCATCGGTTTTCATTTATATGTAAAGATTTTTTTTAATGATTAAATAATAAGCATGATCCAGTGACGAGCTGGTGAGCCAATAGAGATTCACATGATGACGTGTTTTTACTATATGACGATAGAAGATGATACACTCTTGCGGTAATATAAAATATTAGATAGATTAGATACACAGTAATGTCTATTGTACCTAAAGCGCGTTTATCTCCAGAACGGAGCTTCGAAACTCTGCTCAATGGCTATTTGTTTAAAATCCGCGATACCAATATCAATCTCTTCTTGTGCGCTCCAATGACTTACAAAAACAAGGCATAAATTATTATTGTCCCCTTTATCTCTGGCAAATTATTTTTCTGTTTTACTTGTGTCTTGACCTCCTCGTTTGCGTCGTCGATAACGACATACAACCCGTACATAGCCACTTTGTGTAGAGTTTTAATTATTTGAACAATAATAATGCTATTAACGTTGTTCTCAATTGCAATTATGACGGCCGTGTACTAACATTACATAGAGAGTTATTTAACTTGCTAAATAATGGATTACGAAACCTACTAGAAAGTGCGAATCTGCCGCAAAGCTACATTGTCTTCCAACTAATGTTTGCATATTTGAGATGTTTATTTTGATTTTTATCGTCTTAATGTCCACAATTATAATAAGTTACATAGAAATTGTATGACATTAAATATGAAATATGATTTATTTAGTATTTGATAACAACTAGGGCTTTCACTAACTTCCTTTTAAACGTGTTTCGTGTAATCGTTTAATTCGATATTAGTATCGATATAAAAGTAGTTTAAAATGGTGTTAAAGGATCGTTTTAAATATGATTTCATTTTCTTTTTGGTGGTTCAATGAAATCACAGCATGCAATAGACAACATATTTATAACCTGTTATATTTATATTTTCCGCAGCAGCTCTATATAAATATCGCCATGACTTCCATATAAGTCGAATTTATTACATGCAATATCTAATAATCGAACTAGTTTAGAAAAACACTCACTTAACTTATAGCAAGTCCATGTGCAACTGTAAACTAGATAAATTTTTATTACGTCTTTTATTACTGTTTTATCGAGTACCCCAATATCTCTTTAAAGTTCCCTCGTGGAGCATTAATTGATCGATGTTGTAAATAATCTCGAATTAATCTGTAAAGCCGTTACAATGAATTAACTGAGCTGTTATCTTCTGTTTCACATTCACAGGGGGCGCAAAAACTCTCATTTGAATCGTATCTTCGGTTGATACTGAAGAAAGAATTTTACCTTATTCTCACTGCGGTCGGTTAGCTATTGTGATCAAGATTAATGATAAATACAATCAATCATGCCTCATTAATTTGATCACACTAAAACGCGATAAGTGTTTCGCATAAAACTATAGTTTTTGTTACGCGTTCTAATATTATCGTTTGTAACTAACTGCTGCATTGTATTACAAATAAGGTTATCTGCATTATAAGTATCTAAACGAAAATTATAATTAAAATGTATTAAGTTAATTGTTCTGAAGCCGAGGCAAAAACAGTGATTATACGTAAAAATTAAGTATGTTCATCATTGTAATTTACGGGCGAATTTTAATGCATACAAAATGTGAAATAATAGAAACATGTTTGAATGATAAAAATAAAAGGATTAAGTTAATATATTCCCAAAATAAAGATGATTATGAAGCAAAAAGTAGATTGGGAATTAAAAAACGAAACTGCATACATAACAATTATGAACACAAGCGCTATTAACGTGAGGTGCTAATTAACCGTCGTAATTGCATGGCTTTGTAAACTATATTCAATCACGGTAATATCGCTTACTTTTATTAGGTTGAGACGTTAGGACCGCAGCAGACCGTAGTGGAATAGCGAAACGACCTCCCAATGACTTATCTGGGTTCAACTCTCACTAGGAAGATGTCAACAGCTGCTATTTATCAAACGTCAGTCTGTCGTTGGGTATATTGAGGCGTAATATGTTGCTCGGCAGTTAGGTCGGATGCGTTGGCGCCACGAACTATCCGATATACTTCAAATCGGACCTCACAAGACGTCTTATGTAGAACGTATAAACTAGTGAAAATTAAGTGTCGCGACCACGGGTCATTTGTTATCTTGGGGCACGTCTCATTTTATTGCTGGCATATTATTAATATCGATGAGAACATTGAATTTTATGAAGCTGGGAGGCATTGTGTCGCAACTACTGTCTGTAGCTAAACGGAACTATATTGTGTAATTATTTTTAATGTTTCTCTTTTGGATGTCCTTTTCACGATCAACTCGTTACTGTATCGAGTAACTGACGACTCGAGTCTAGATTCCGAATGAGAATTATTAAAAACTTCCGTAAGGGCTTCTCATTCGGAATGCAGCAAGGCTTGCTCGCCAGCAGTTAATGGTTAGTAGTTGTAGACATTATTGAATTATTGAGGATCTTGGAGAAAATTCTTGTATACGTAGATTTCCTTACAATGTTGTCAGTGTATCTTGCATTCGAATCTGGACTACCATCGACAGTTCATCATGGTTAACGTCATAATTTTAATTTATATTAACTTTAAATAGATCTCCAGCTATTGCGTGTACCACAAATGTATACCAAGAATCAGAATTTCTATGAGACTGGAGCAGAGGATATTTTAATAACATTATTTTGTTTAGCGTAACTTTTACAACATGGAATGGTCATTATTGTTTGTGGTAATAATTAAATATAAGTCACTTAAATAAAGAAATGGATTTCGTTTGCTTTAACAACGATAGGAACATGAGGTAACGGTAGCAGAATCCTTCGTGGTTCAACTTCGAAGGCAGGACCGGAATACATATTTCTGATTTGCGACAGCAGTTTTAAACGTAGCTGTTATATATAAAAAGCTGGACACTATTGTTATAAGAGTGTGGTAATATACGCTTACTCGAGGCGTGTCAACAGACTTCAGGTATTTTAAAAGGGTATGGTAAGATATGCTTACCCGAGGCTTTTCAACAGTCTTCAGGTAGTATAAAAGATTGTGGTAAGATGCGTTTACTCGAGGCGTTTTAACACAGTCTCCAGGTATTATAAAAGAGTGTGGTAAGATACGCTTACTCGAGGCGTGTCAACAGTCTTCAGGTATTTTAAAAGGGTGTGGTAAGATATGTTTACCTGAGGCTTTTCAACAGTCTTCAGATGTTATAAAAGAGTATGGTAAGATACGCTTATCCAAGGCGTTTCAACATAGTCTGCAGGTTTTATAAAAGGGTATGGGTAAGATATGCTCACCCGAGGAGTTTCAATTTAGCGTTTAGGGATCTGTGGTCGACTGAACGCATCTTTGCTCATCTCAGATAGGACTTCAATCCTATTTGGGGTTTATAGCAGTTGTCCATGTGCGACAATGATATTTAAGCTACTTTTGTGTTATAAAAAAAGAATAATCGTTTGAAAATATAAGAATACTCTATAATGTGTGCGAATTTTAGTAAATCTCAAAGGTGGCTTGGTTACAGATAAGAACAATGACATTCTGAAAAGGTGAGAGAAACGATTTGATGATGACAGAAGAAATTAATTTATATTGCAAAAAAGACCAATTTGCTTTTGTTATTATTGCATTAGTGAAATAAATTTATTTCGTAGTAAAGTTAAATAATTACGTTAAGTATCAAATAAGATATATAAAATTTTAAAATATGATTAATGTGAACAGTATAATCATGTGCTGAAGTTTTAATCAAATATAATTAACTATTATATTACGACTGTAACGTCTAACACAACTAAAACTTACTACGACTAGGAAACAATAAAACTACAAATCCCAACACATATAAACTGCAATTACTTTCATAACACTAACATAATAGATTAAAGACAACCCGATAAATAATAGGACTCCTGCACGCAAGCAGTGAGTGTGAAAGTTGTAAACTTCGCTGTGTGCAATAATTTAATTGTCTTCAACTAGATATTACTTTATCTTCAGTTATATCGCTTTACCACTCCAGCGACGTCGATCTTGTATTCAGTGTTTGCATATCACTGAAAAACTCATTGATTAAATCTTTACATTAATGAGCAATGATTCTTAATTTCAATCAAACAATGCTTTAAAAACAATGTTCACGTCAATCGTTTCAAAAGTTTGTTCCTTTATCGTTATAATTTATTTTAAACAAATGCTTATATCGTTATTCTGGCTCAGATTGGTTAGTGATGATACTCATTAAAACGTTTGCATGTACTGCAGATTTAATCTACTTTAAGTAGCAAATAAGATAATGTAAGAATAACATTAAAATTAAACATACATTAACAACTGAATCATCTGTTGACTCTAGTTTTACATCGCATCTTAATACCCCCAAATCTGTAACAGATGTAGGGATAGAGTCTACAATGTTAGCCACTCGACCAGTACACGACCGAGCCAACAATATTACACGACACGTCATCTACAGGGATCCACCTAAGGTGACCGTGAAACCGCACATTCCAGCTGGCAATGCATATACAATGCGTTAGCGACAGCCACAGATGATCTATATAACGGTGCCCTTGGTCCAACACTTGAATGGTGCGTCGAATGTTATTCAATCACGACTCGATGATGAATTGCGACATACACTCGTGTCGACCAGAACCCGCCTCGTGGCCGCCGCTGACCGATAGGAAAAAGGGAAGAGGAAGCGTCCAATGCGCCTAGAATGAAATTAGCCCGTCGGTCAATTACTCCGAACCGAGTGCGGCGTACTAATAGCACGCGCGGCGTACCGTGCATACGACACCGCTCATTTATATGCCACGCCGCGTACTCTTTATTGTTCCATAGATTGGTAATACACGGGAGGACTGGCACTTTGTGCTGTAAATCGTTGTCTGTACACGTCTCCTCGATTAACTGTGTGCTGTAGCCATAGGTGGAGCGGGAACCGTGTCAGTACATGCCGCCTGCGCGAGTGTGGACCGATGACATCATGTCCGGAATGGACTGGCCACACAGAAAACGTGAGGGTACGTGCTGCCTCTTATTACCGGCACGCGTTCCACAAAGTTCTAGATGACGCATCCTTAGGCTCATATTTATGAAGTAAAATTATGTACTTAAGTATAAATAACTACTCAAGTAACTATTTTTGTTTTATACTTCAGTAATTGAAGTTAGAATTCTCACACAAATCACCATTATCTTTACTTAAGCATCAAAAATTCGCTTAATACAACTATTGTGTATTGCCATACTGTATACATATTTAATGTATTTTACATCCATAAATATATTAAATGAGACTGAATTCTAAAAATGCCAAAAATTACTTTTTACTTTATTATGACATGTATAACATGACATGGGAAATAAAACTTGAATCAAATACTAGTCATAAGATAAAAAGTATAAAATCACGTGTTAGTAAATAATTAGGATGAAAAAGAATCCATCCAATTTTTGTCGAGTTATATCGTGTCAAACATTTTATTTCTGCCAACAAAGTTTAAAAAAGTGTATAAATCATTAAAATTAGTTTTCATTACTTAATTTTATAAGAATTAAAAAGTGGATTAAAATGTATGTAGTGACATCGATACTGAAGTAATACTCGAGACACCATGTTTGCTTCATCTTGAAACAAAACGCAGTAAAGTGTGGCCAGAAAAGAACAAACATCAAGCATCGACTCTTATTTAAGCATTAGCTTAAGTAAGTACATTACCCGACTATAGAATAAAAGTCAGTACTGCACAAGAGTTGACTTTAGCAAGTAATTACAAGGCAATGAGTAATTATTATAAATACGGACATTAGTCTTAGCGATATCGGCAAATCGAACTTTGTGCGATCAGTAGTCGAGGAAGCAAATTCGAGTGTAAATTAACTTAACATAAACCATAAAATATGAGACAAGAACCGCGTTCGCATCTGTGAAATTAATTTCCTTTTTTTGTTACTTAATGTGTGTATTTTGCGAAATTTGATAAAACGCTAAAGTTCTTAAGTATATTGAGAACCTTAAACACTAATACATCAGCAGAATTACCTGGAATCCGAAAAGAAATAAGACGAAATATTGAAAACGCTAAATAAAAAGTTAACGGTACAATTTATCTGTATTATAAGCTTAAATCTAGCTACTGTAGAAAAATCGGATATTTCTTGGATTATTGCCCGCTTGAATTTATCATACTTACGAAGGACATTAACACAAGGCGACTACAAGTTATGTACACTTGCCATACATATGAAATTAACTTCACAACTTCTTAGTATTCTAGGGCTGCGTTACCTGTCGTCTTAAGCGGAATTGTTTCGAAATCAAGATAATTTCCATCGTAACATTTAAGACGAAAATCACAGGAATCAAAGTACTGGTCATTGGTTGTATAATTGTGGTTAAAGTTAATAATTAAAAAGAAAATAATAATGTGTAAAATTGACAAAATGCCTTTCTTTACCGTGTAGGACATTAAATTATTGATATGTTGTACGTTACCTAATATATGATATAGATATAACATTGAAACGAACAGGTCTTATGATTAATGAAATAACATTATATTATAGAATTGTTTCACCAAAACATTTCTATGTTTTGAATGGATGTTATTATTTTATTTTTATTTATTAAATATTTCGTTATCTACATCTTAAGTACTAAATGTTAGTTAAATTAGTGCACATAAAACAAATCCAGTTGGTTAATTATTGTACTCGCGAACATAATCGTCAGGCGCCGTCTTATTGGGAAGTTATAACCATTAACGGAATACAATCGCAATTTCTTCCTGTCGTAAATAAACTTCGGCGGGCATGAGTAATCGTTACTTTGTGTGCACAATATCGAATCGGGTGGGGGCCAAATAGATTGGTACGTGCGTCGCATCCTGACCGCACCTTTACTTTGCTCCGGAGCCGCGGAAAGAGAACCGACATTCGATTATAATCCCCCGGTTTTCGGTTGAAAGTAGCGCGACTGGAGTTGCAGATACGAGACTGAGGGTTGATACAACCTTCTAGTGCGAATCTTTATTCAGCTCCAATAACACCAAAATAAAGTAAACCACCGTACAAATCTAGAACAGGCGTCTAAATTCATCCTTTTGATTTTCGACTGACAGAGATCGTATGTTACACATCCATTGAAAACTAACACCATACCATATCTTCAGTGACATCTATGAAAAAGTAATGTGAGATCGTCGAAGTTTCCTTAATTTCTTTCGAAAAATATAACATCTTTTTTTACGAATTATATAACTAGTTTTACAAAGGCAGCCCTGAGACCATTCAATGTTTCGATGAAATTCGTCTTGGATGTCATGTATGGTGTAGTTGAATTTTCCGTTTGTAATTATGCCGGCGAGGAGCGGAAGTGTCGGTACTGGTTGGAACGCCGGTCACGTGGCGGTCGGTTGACGACCAGATAACGGACCCTCGCCGCGTATGGGCTCCGACGCGACCATCTCGCAAGGGACTCAGTAAAATTTTCGGACCCGCATATAAAAACAACGCTTCATAAACACCTACTTATTATGATCTTGGTACGCCTAATTGTATATACAGCGCGCCTTTGAAACGTAATGGGATAGTGCATCCATATTAATCGAGGTTCCTCCAGAGCGAGGACTGTCAAATGGATTTCGAATAGATTTATGCCTAGTGCTATGGGTAGATTAGAAGTCAATTTGTTTAGTGATAATTTAATTACATTTAAAATAATTTAAAAAGAGATATAGGCTACCGTACGCGTGGAAAAGTATTGGCTGGTATATTTCTTCTTCAAAAAATATAATAATGACATTGTTTTTGAATAATTGTTTGGTCAAATCCAAATGATTTTCAATTGTTTGATTTAGTCATGACCCAGATCGTACCGTAAAATGTAACAGTTATATTTGCTCAAATAATGTTAAACTTATATTTATTCATAGGTAATCAAGTGTTTAGTTATTGCAATTAAAAAGTGATATCCTCCACAAATTACTGCTTCGGCATAATTAATTGGCATCCACTGGGATGTCTGCTATAACAGCTACACGCTCAATGTAATGTATTGCAGTACTTAGTTAACATTTCGTTTGTTTTGAACTTTTGAGCCTATCAAGCTCCGCTGTAGGTTTAGGGTTTATATCTATATTTTTTTATGTTCGTTTAGTAGCAAATGGGCATGCAGGCCACCTGATGCCAAGTGGTTAATGCAGCCAATAGATTGCAGTAACATCTAACCATAAATAGGACTGAAGCCCTATAAGTGGTCGTATATAGTTGCGTCACTACTCCTGAGGACTATGATGCTCGCCTCGCTATATGTGTACCTGGCAACCGCACCTCTCCAACCGAAACACAACAACTGC
>DWKL01000508.1:0-18474 GCA_018249415.1 Phareas burnsi | reverse complement strand
TCCATGGGTTGCGGTGACCACTTAACATTAGGTGGCCTGCATGCTCGTTTGCTACTTTACAAATATAAAAAAAAAAATTCCTAATGGGTATTATAATTTTGGCGTTGTTGCGTCTTTAATAGATAAGACAAAACGGAGACTAAGGAAATTTTTGATCTATAATTGTTTTATAGTGTAAGTGTACATTTGGAGTATTAAATATTTAAACTCATTATTTAAAAAAAAAACTAAAAAAAAATATTTTAGATTATAATGTTTCTTTCTTCATTGCTCCTCCATAACAATAAACATCTTGCGAAACGGTGGTAATATATTCCCTAAATAGTTATTATTATGAATTGTGAATAAACGTTCCGCGCACCGACAATACCTACAAATAAATATTACTATACCGATAAAGTTTCAAGGTGTGTTGTAATTGTAAAATAATATAATTGTGCAATAAGTAATTTCATTATGAAATTACATAACAATGATATTAACAGACGAGTACCTAAACTATTGGAGTTTGGGAAGCTAATCCTAAATACAATTAGTGAAGTGAGCGCTACATAGTAAGACAGTTCTCTTTTTGTGTATTCTTTTTGTATGTGTGTATAAGTGATCTAATTGTTCGGATCACCCACCTCGCCCATATATATCGGAACAGGAACAATTTCAAATAATATGAGTTCGTCCAAACTGTTATTACCTTTGTTACATATTGAACAACCATAATTTCATTATCAAAAATAAATCTATGATAAGTATAATGAAGATAATGTAAATACCTATATTACATTTGGTATCTAAATAAATAAAATGAAAGTTTGTCTGTAATTTAAATATAATTGTCGTTTTCCAAACCCTTAAATATCTTTTTTTACATTTGTAGAGTAGCAAACGAGATTGCAACACCTGTCACCTGATGTTACATTTGGTCACTGTAGCCCATATAAAAAGGACTGAAGTCCTATCTGAGATCGTATATAGACGCATTACTACTCCTGAGAATTAAGATGATAGCCTCCCTGGAAGTGAAGAACTGCTTCACGGCGGATCGTGAAGGCGGCGGTAGTGCTTCCCCAGACGAACTATATTTCTATCACATACATATATCTGACCAAACTGTCCATCCATGTTGAAATTTTATAAACGTAACCCAACATCAGCGAGATGACTCGCATGCTATCGAGATAGTCAAATGCAATATTAAAAAGCTCACCTTCCTAAAATATCGTTCGAAAAGAAAGCTTTCGTGGTTCTTATACCAAAAAGAGCGGGAAAATAGGTAATCTTGTTTGTATATCTACCTCCTAAAAGAATAAAACCGATTTCAGTGGGGTTTTGTTTCAAACATCATTTATGTTTCTGGGTGTTTGACGGTAATTATTTGACTAACTTATGACTTAACCCCCCAGTAGGGCAGTATTGGGTTGATGATAACGATGATTTAAATTATATTAGGATGATTTTCTCACAAACGATTGTTATTGGAATCTCAATCTATATGTAATAATTATTAAAAAAAAATTTTAGCCAACAATGAAGCATTTATATGTACAAGAAGGAGGTAGGTACCTCATCAACACCAATATCATTATCAAATTACTATCCTACTGCTGGGAACGGGTCTCCTTTCAAACAAAGAAGATTTAGACCATTGTCCATCATGCTGTCTAAATTTGAATTGGAAGTCTACACTCCTGTGATAAATTTATAAAAAAATAACAGGCTCCTACGATGTTCTTCCTTATTGTAAGAGCAAGTGATAATTATTTTTTGTTATGCGGGTAACTTGGAATAACCAAAGACAGGGATTCAAACGTTGAGTTGCCGAATACTAGACTATCCCTGCATTTAAATAGGCACCTAAAATAGTATGTCTAATTTAATACACCCTTCAAACTAGAACACAGCAGCGAAAACACTGCTGCTTAAGAAGAGTTCCTTAATGCTTGTGGTTTTAAAATCATAGACAAATATCCTAGAAAGTCTGTACATACTTCAGAAATATTATTTATTGGTTTGATTTAATAAGTTGTAAACGGTATTTTTATCTACGCAAAAGCTGTATGTATGAAAGTTAGCATGAGAAAATAACATACTTATCTAAAAGAAGTTTCTATGGCACATAATCACAATAAAAAGTTCTCGCTGTAATTGTACTATTGTTATTTAGTTCTATTGTCGTGTTACAGAGTAGTAGGCAAAACACCGATAGCTGATTTCTTAGTATGCAAAGGTAAAAGTAAAATCGTCTACTTTTGGTCTCAATGGTCGGAACATATGGTTGATATTTAAATAGAAGCCGTAAAAAGCGTGCAGTCTACTTGATATTACGTGCTTATTGCTGCCCATGTATATCTATAATCAACTCCGTTACAGAGCGAGAGTCCCATCTAAGTCGATCACAGATGCACCTGAGGAGTAAGACAGAACGCCTTATAGAAGTAATACAGTATTACCACACCCTTCAATCGGAACATAGCAGTGGTGCAGTATTTAAAAAGATGGAAAAAGGCGTAACGACGGTGTCGCCACGGGCGAATAATGGAAAATTTGTATCACCTAAAATCTTTTATTTTACAAAAGAAATAAGATATTTTGTCATAATGTATGCGATATACACGAATTTGAAGTTTTTTATGGCATGGAAATAGAAAACGAGCATGAAGCCCGCCTAATAGTAAGCAACCGCTGTCGCCCATGGACATCTGTGGTCAACTTCAAATAGGAATGGAGTTTTACATGAGGTTGGTCACAGAAGCCTTGCTATCTCTGGGGACTAAGCTGGAATGCCTCGTGTACCGTAAGGTATATGTCTATGCTATACTAAGCACTTTATGCTGCTGTTTTAAGGGAGAAATTCTTGTGGCAGTGGCCTCTGGTGTCAACTCCGAAAGATTTTACCATCTTTAAAGTCATAAAGGAATAAGTAGAATGTTGTTAGAATATATTTTAAGATAATCTTGTAAATACGTTATATTTTTAAACGTATTGTAGACATGTTTCTTTCCTAGCTAGTTATAAAATAATGTTACAGTCGCGGCACTGCATCCATATTGTATCGCTATCGATTCAGTGTCTGCGAGGTTACAAAACTTTGAATCGAGTTTCTACTTGTAAAATATGAGAGCTTGAAACATAAAATAAGTGGATCAAAACAAATAATATGATATGATTTCTTCATATGAACATAATGTGTTTTGTGACTAGTTGTTGGAATGTGTCTTTATTAGGAATAAAAATAAATGAATGCTAAAGATCGATGTGGTTTAAAAAAATCTAAGAATTTTCAAAGGTTTTCGATTTCGGAGTGCGTAATGACGACTTTATGTTATATTTAATACAACTAACTTTACAAGTCTTATATATTTTTATGTAATGATAATAGTAAACGGAGATGGAGCTCATCGAATTTTAAATTGTCTCTACCACTCATGAAAGTTCATGAGTGATAGAGACCATTTAAAATTCGATGTACCTCTCGTATAGAACAGGGGTGCTACCTGAAGTCGATTATACTTAAGTTGTTAAGACCTGAGGACTAAGATGGAACGTCTAAAAATGTGAATCTGTCTTACTAGACGCTTCAAATTAGAGCATACCAGCGCTACATTGCGATAATGTATAATAAGTGGTGGTTCTATCACTTTGATAAATTATATATTTCGAAATTCTTCATGACAAAGTAATATCAGTTACATAACTATCTGTTAATTATTTTTTGCAACAATACATACTTATTATAGTCCTTTCTTTTGTAGCATAGGCATCAATTGGACGACCTGATAATACATTGGTATAATATGATTTCTGTATTGATAAAATAAATTCTAACTACGTCTCACTTGACACAGTAAATATATATAGAATACCTTTTATTTCTTTTTTTCAGACAACAGCAACAGCTTCAAAAAATGTCCGCCGCTTAATTTATTACAATGAACAATATATGTATATTAATTATTTTGAAATAAATAATAGCTACAATTTTACCATTTCGCTACACTTACATACTTTTTTGAGATTAATGCTTACAAGGAGACATACCGAAAAATACAAAAAAAATATTACTCAATTATAAATAACGTGTAATTATTTCCTTCTAATAGTTACTATTTATAGGAACATATAAGATATTATAAGATAAAATTGATCGTGTATCCGTAGTTCAAAATTGAAATTACTCGTGTAATTCATTGCGTTTGGAAAAGTTGATATCAGAATTATTTTCTTTTTGTTTATGCATTCACAGGAATTACGTTAAGTAACCCAAGTAAGGCATAAGTAGTTTACAAAAAAAGACAGAAAAAGCTTTGAATATTTTATAAATTAAGTTGATACTGATAGAGCTGTCTGAGAATTATCACCTATTTCGTTGTTTCTAATGTCGTGGTAAACCTTGTTAAATAATCGTTAAACAATTGTTATCGCATAGCTGGACTCGGGGTCTCTTTTCAAAACGAGAAGGGCTTAGTCCACCATGCTGGCCAAGTGCGCAATGGTGTATTTCGACGAAGTCTCGAGTATGTAGTTTTCTTTATGATGTGTTTCTTTACGGTTAAAGCAAGTACTTTCTAATACGCACATAACTTCGAAAAATTGTTTGCCTGGGACTTGTTCATCGATTCCGCAACGCTGGAGTCCGAAATTTATATCACTGGGTGATAAAACATGTCTACTTGAAGTGGAATTATAGCTCTATGAAAGGAGCTTGATGGAAAGAAAACTTAAGTTTAATTAAAACATAGAAATTATTGTTACTTGTTCACTGACCTGATCATTCATAGCGTACACACTTCCCTTCGTGTCGCGGGTAGACAGAGGGGTTTCAAGGCTTTCTGGTCGCTGGAAAAAAAAACTGTTACGTTAACAAAATTACGTCAAAGAAACAGTAATTTTAAGTTCTTGATAAAGCTGGCTTTAAGGTAGAGCTAACAAATTTACGAGTATGAATAAAGCTATTCTTTGAGAAATCAATTTGCATTATAATCATAATATTTAATACTTTTATTATAATTTCTAAACATCCCCTACATTTAGTAGCTTGTGATAATTTTTGTTTTATAGTCATCGATTGTGAATGTTTGTGATGGACTATGATATGGTAATATATGTTAGATATAAATTCGGTTTTTTTTTATCGTATCGGTATTCAGTTGTAAAAGAAAGATAGTATATTATGGTTGGCAATTTTCTTGCTTAACAATTTTAATTTATTATCACATAAAGTGAATTACCGAGCAGGTACGTACTTGGTCATAAGGAACAGTTTCTAGTGCACGTTTCGGCGTTTAGATTAAATTTATTATTACATCGTGCTTTTACAAGATGCTTCCTGGCCATGATGCGGGAACAATGTCGAATGAAATAATACCGATAGCAAACCCGCCGGCGGTCACTTTAAGGTCCACTTCTGACGAGCGCAACTTGCGACTGCGGTTTGTGTTTACAATTCTTATGACTAATGACGACTAATGAAACTTGTGATCAATATTTTATTTGTGATGAATTTGCTCGTAAAGTATGAAAAATATTTTCTAAGTTTATGTGAAAACTTTTTTTACCGCCAGTAAACGGTATGCAGTATACAAATAGTTTTCTTCTATTATTTAGTAAAGGACATGACGACGTGAGTCGCAGTCGCAGCTGACTGCGGACTGCTGCAAGTCGTATAGTTCGAAAGTCTATCGTAACATCGTTAACTTCTTGACGGCGATGGGTAGGATCCATTTTATTTCGTTTAGTTTTAAAACGAGATCAGGTTTTACTTCAACAATTTTATATAAACCACGTTTTCTAATAAAATATTTTGGATTAATATTACTTTGATAATGATAATATATTACTTGAATAATTTTATTATTGGTAAACTATACTAGTAAACTCTAACTAGTAAGCTATACTATTATTGGTAAACTATGTTTTATATGGTTATTTTAAATAAGTAGGCATTATATAAAGTAGCTTTAGTTTATTTGATATTTTTTGTACCTAATGTTCATTTTAGATAAATTTTAATTATTATTTTATTGAAGTTCATTGATGAAAATATTTGTGGATCAGTACGTCATGATCGTGTTATCTCTTCTTCAAGAACCAAATTAATATCAAATATATTAAATTGGTCGTTAACAAAGTTTGACTTAAAGTAAAAACGTAGTTTCGTGTCGGAGGCTTACGTCGGAGGCTTGCCTCGGCAGCACAATCGTTGCACGTATTTCCGCCGTAAATCAGCAGTGGTCGTACTGCTGTGTTTCAGTATGAAGGTTGTGGTTAGGGGGAATACACGGGACAGGGGCTTCCTAACTTAGAAATATGGGTTTCTCAGGAATGCATCCCCATAAAACGCCATAAAACTTTAGTTCTATTTGAGGTTCAATGTGACTGTCCGTGAGCAGTAGTCATGTTCCAACGCGAGACTATTCGTTATTTTTATAAATAATTTCAATTATCATCATACTTGTTTACATGTGAGTAATAAGATTATTTTGTGCAAATTTAACTATAAGACGTTGGTACCATTCATACCAAATGTAAATTTATCAACGAATACGATGTTATTATCTACAAATGTGCAATTTCTTGTACTGTTTTTTTTTAAATCTGTGTATAAAACGTTGTTGAAAATGTTTCATATAGTATTTGCATAATAAACAGTATGACACAGTCACTTGGCAAAGACCAAACAATTTATTGTGCCAAGGAGGGGAGTTTCAATGTAGTATACCAATTAAAATGTAAATCTGTTATAAATATTCTGTAGGTACCTAAATAATGCGATTTATTAGACAAATTAAATGGACACGTGAAAATGTCAAGCAAAATTCACTTGACCCACCATGAGTTGGTGTCAATAAGATATTTCGAGTTCAAGAAAGAAAGGCATGTTAAAATATGAAAAGGACGAATCGTATTGTCTTATTGCGTACACAAAGAATAAAACGCGTACAAAATAAGAAAACACAAGAAGACCAAAACGAATGCGGGTATAATATCACGATAAATTCCATTTGCGAGACCGTCGTAAAAACTTCATATCAAACGGGTTCTATTTAGTTTATAGGTAGATGAGTATCCGTTTAAGAGTAAATACCAAAACGTGATTTGGATTATGTGGGAATTAATCAAATACTTTGACACTTTTAATACGAACTATTAATAAATTAAACAAGAAGTGGCTATTTTTTGTACACACACCAAGTTGTCATTATTACATACAAAGCAGTAAGTCTGTGTTAAGTGTTTAAACTTAACTACAATATTTAAATGGAAACCCTTTTAGTCGTAACTTTTGTCTTCATTTAGGTAATGCCTGTAATAAAGACATGTTTAGATTTTATTTAATTGGAAATGAAATTAATTAGTTAAATTAATTATTTTCTCGTTCATTGTTAGATATTATTTTACCACAATACTATCGTGGCTACATTGAGTACGATCTATTTGTTAAGTAGTCACTGCAATACAGGATGTAAGTGAAATCTTTTGCATTTATTATGTATTAAGATTATGATAACTTATCTGTATTGCAGCTTCAATCGGCAAATCATGTTTTCTTTCATTTATTAGTCTCTACTAATAAACGGATGTATAGTCTAAATGATGTAAAGTTGTCATTGTACGCCATGGACATTTATAAGTAACCTCGAATAGGCAATCCTACATACGGTAGGTGCCGTGCGATCCCAGATTACATTACTCTTCTTACCTTAAAATAATTTAATATATGTTAGAACTATAGTCCGTCCCTGGAAGTTCCACTGCCACCCTCATAATCCGGCGTGAAGCTTTTCTTGTGTTTCGGTTGGAGAGGTGCAGTTGCCGGGTACACTTACAGCGAGATAAACATCTTAACCTTCAAGAATAGTAATGCATCAACGTACGACCTTAGATAAGACTGCCCTGTTTTAGGTTAAATGTGGGTGTCCAATAACTACTAGACATCAAGTGGCATGCATGCTCCTCTTGTTACATAAAAAAAAGTTAACGCTTCATAACATCACCGTCCAACAGCAATATTGTATGTTGCTATAAGATGGAAAAAGGTGACAGAGTTAAGTACTTTTGCCAAATCCAGTAAATACTTCTGTAGATTCGTTTTTATACTATATTATCGACGCTCATTTGTATACATTAATCTTTTAGCCAATGATAGTAAATTAGCAAGTAATGTCGACTTTATGATTTAAAATATTAAAATTAGCATCACTAATGATTTAGCACAGATGTTGAACTTTTTAAATCGTCTGATACGGAGAATGGCACTTGAACGCGCCTTTGAGCTATTCGATATTGCAATCTTAAGTAATACTAACTGGATCAATAAATGGCGAACGCTGCGATTGCATGAAATACATTTTATTACCACCTGAGACCTATTTAGAATTTAAACGAGGTCTAAAGTAAAATACGTTATAATGATCTACTGTAGTTGAAGTCAAGTGCAGGATTTTACAGCTCATAAAAAACTTTACAAAATATCAAGTAAAAAGGTTCTATGGTGCTATAGGAACTCAAGCACAAGGTAAGATACATCGTGTCTTATACCTTCCCCGTTAAATTTAACCATTTAATTGTGCGAAAGTTAAAAATTTTATTATTGCTGCATCGATCGGCAGCTTCACAATAAATAGTCTAACAACTGAATTGCGATCGATCTGTGTGGATTTATTTACACGTGTTAGAAAAGCTAATAATTATATTGTATTATATATTTATGGGTTAAAATAATTATGACAAAAATAATGTCTGCAACACTTTTTAAGTTCCACAACTGGGTTATCCCCAGAACTGGGGAGGGAGGGATACTCCACAACACGGCGCCGATACTGATTGGTGGAGACAAAAAAACAGACAGACATAATAAAATATCTTAGCAATGTGACTAAGGCTTTATATGTCACATGACGGTTTCAAATAAGAACTTGGCGAATGTGTTAATTGTGAAAATTAAAAAATAAAGTGGAATAGGGTATTTTATGTAAAATTCGTGGCGTCACATAGAATGCAACAGATATAAAGTGATTCATATTATTAGTAAAAATACTTGAAATTATCATATTTCAGTTACATTTATAGAGTATTATGAATACTAAAACATTTATTTTAATTTTTTAAATACATTAAGTACATCATTGATGTCGGCTAAAAATAGTAAGAAATGTATATAAATTTACGCTTGTACATTAGTATAATAAGAAATGAAAGTACACCTTCCTGGAGGTTCGGAGTTCAAACTCGAGTGCCTTGATTTTTTTGAAAATGTGTATTAGAAATAAATTGCGAGAGGAAAATTACAAATGTTATTATGATGTTCTTAAAATTATGTAAAGTAAAATTTGCATTTATGGCTCAAACGCTACTCAATTTAAGAAAAAGTCGTGCCTGGTAGATAAACAGCAAGGGATTAATGATGACCATAATTTAGGTTTGCTAAGTTAAAAAATAATTATTACATTAACTATCTATTGTATGGCATTAATATGTATTTTATTGAGTTCAAACTATAACTAAAGAAGGAACTAAGAAGTTCAAACTATAACATTACTGAATAAAAATTCTCGGCCTTGCACGAAGTCTTTAAGCTTTCATTTTGTCAAAAATTTAGTTTGTTGTTTGTAACCACTTTTGTTATATCGTACACCGAAGCTTTTATTCTATATTTTTCCGTTATGAAAGTTAATGATATATAAAATAAAATGAATTTATTAATAGCTTAATTTACAATTACGACATAATTGTAATACCAGAAATATTTATTTAAGTAGATATATTTTTACGGCGTGTGGAGCGGTAAATTTTATTCAAACCATCATAGCTTCGGAATGTGTTTTTGCTACGGAGAACAAATGAAAAAAAAAGATATATATAAAACGTAACAATGTTAAGAAGGTTTAAATAAGACGTAGCATATTACCAAAGTAGTTTAAATACAACATTATATTATTCGTATATAGTTCACTCAAATTTATATAAACAAATTGAAATCCCATATAATTCTTATAGCGTAACGTGTTCTATTTGAGAAACAATTATGTATTATAATAGGTGTTTCAAAAAACGATTGATCAATATTGTATGGTGGCTCGACTACAAGTTGGTCTCATTCCTCTCGGACCGGTTTGTTGGCGTGTAGCCGTGTACCACACCGGCTGGTGTGCTCCCAATGGGCCTTTATACACATTGCACACTATCAACAAGTAAGTGAAAGGACACGCCAATAATTGCTTTCTGTGTTATTCGATTTTGTAATATCTCTAATAATAACCTATTCCCTACAAACTTAGTTTAATGTCTCTGACAGAAAACACAGTTTCCTCAATATATAACGCCCAATCAAGCCTAAAACACCTTTCATTAATAAATAATTTGTTGAGTTACAAATAGTGTTGTTTGTATTCAAATAAATTGTAGCGCATACCTTCTAACAATTCTAACACTAATGAGGCATCTATTACTATAGTATCTACGTTTCTAATATGTTTTTAGAGCGTGGAAAGTAGAAAGTTTTTAAAAGTAGGCAAGTTTAATAAACATGAATCGAAAAATATTAATTTTCCTAATTTATATTTGAAATTTAAAACAATGTTGGAAATTTGCTAGTATTTACTGTTTATTATTTTAATAAAGTAAATTATCTACGGCTTTATTTAACAGAGGCAATAACATTGGCTATTAAAATATGAAAATTATCTACAACAACGATCGAGTTTTAAAACGCACGGAGCCACTATTATTAATGTGGTGTTGTGTTGTAGAGAACTCTTTAGGAGGACATAATTGTCGGTCGGTGACCTCGTTTAGTTCCTCCCACTAAAATAGCGTTAAATCAATTGATGTTATTAAAATCGGAATGTATCTCTCATTGTAACCTGCTTACATATAATAGGGGCCTTAGGGTTTTATACAATAGATATGAATACAAGGGGCAGGTGAATTCATCTTTTTTGTCCAGACATGATAAAAAAGGTGGTAGGGCCACGCCGTTTGGGATTTTTCTTGCTTAGAATCATTAAACAAAAAGGCGTTTACTTCATATTTGTTATTAGTAAATACTTGTATACAATATGTATATTTAAATGTTATGTTATAATGCTAAACGTTGTATATTAGTGAAATAACAATAAATTGTACTACGAGAGTATGAATTACGTTCCTGTTTCAAAATGTTGTTGGATGTGTAATTTTTTATTCAAGCTAAAAGTTATGTTTATTTGACTAACAAAAAAGGGCAATTATATAAAATTAAGTTTGGTGTTTTAAAGATGTTTGCCGTTATGCGTTGTTGGTATGTTACGCTTATAAGGTTTCACTATGGTTCACTGCTATCGTTTTTAGGGCAACCATTTTACACAGATTACTGTACTGAAATAATATATTCATTCTATGATGACGTGTAATAATGTTTTTGTTCTAAATAAAAATGCATTTATTAAACAATATTCCGTGTGCCGTTACACTTAATTAAGGTCTTTTGGATTTTACTTAGAAACCCCAAATATTTCAAGTGTGTAAAATAGCCCCGTCTTGTATGTACCGTCAAATGATTTAGGTGTTTTTTGAAGATTAGTCGGTACCTACTGACAGAAAAATATTTTTAAATTTGGTTTCTCTATTACAGTATAGTGCATTTTATGGTGTATGTGAGATTAAAATTTCAAAATAATTGGCATTTTATGAACATTTTTATTACAAAAAGGCTCTCCAGTTTAATTAATTTCTATAAACGTATTGAAGGTATTGGATGGTATGGTCTGTCTATCATCAGGTGGGGTGCTCAGTAAATTAAAATTGTGACAGTTTTGTTGTCGTTTAAATATATTTTTCTTTGCTTGGTTTAAAATTGAGTCTATTAATTCACAATTTGTAAATATTTACTTTCGTTTTATTATTAAGTAATTGACGTAAATAATATGCGTTATCTTTATATCTGTAGATATCAATCGTACGGTCTACTGTGTCACTTGATAACATAACTTTTTATCTATGTGTTTTGTATACTTAATGATATTCTTCAAAGCCATAAAATTGTGGAATATGACTTTAATAAATACTGAGGCACATTTTGTAATTGACTGTTTCCATATAGGTAATTTTGCTCAAATATATTCATTTAAATGTATAGGTAATGAAGTAGAAACAAATACCAATTTCAAAATTACGATATTACATTATACAGCCTATAATTTATCTAACTTATGTCTTTAAACTACGAGGACACTTTAATACTAAGTTTTAAGAATGTATAAAATCCTGTGGGACTTTTCTCAACAATAGCTCCTAACCTACAGTTAGATTAAGGACTTATTTACTAATATATCCTTAACCCACATAAGGTTTTTGCTCGTAAGTTTATTGTAAGATAATTAATATCTTTATAGTTCAAAGTTACTATTAGGAATTGCTATTAGAAAGTTGATTACCTACCATTCAGCTAATGTCACCACATATCCAATTTAATGCCGGTGTAATGAATTCCACGTCGTAAATTAAAGCATCCCGTTCCAGGATCAGATCTAATTAGTCTATTAAGGAAGCGAAAAATAAAACAACAATTTGTTTTAATTAGTGCACTTCTAAAGTTATTATTGCACAGAGCGCAGCGCAACGTAATCACGACCGTGGGGCACAGGCGGCGAGGGGGCACAAACAATTTGGATGTATATTTGTCTCACTTGGACGTCTAGTTTTAGTTCGATTCCGATCGGAAAGATTTACTTCGAGCTCGGTGTATAGGCACGCTAGACACACGTGCGGACCGCGCGGGAAGACTGCGTGGCGGTCGTGGCGCGCGCTGCAGTGGGGAGCCGCGACGGGCCACTAGTGCGTCCGTCGGCCGCAGCACGCTGAGGGCGCTATTGTTGCTTCAATCTACCAGTCTACCAATATTATTGTCTGTCTGTATAATTAAAGCCTCCGCAACTTCCGAAACAGGGGTGATTCTCTATATACTTCAAGCTAACATGTGAATTTTCCAGTGCATCGAAGTTATGAACGATTTATTCGATTTCCTACAGAGGTACCTATTAAAGTTTTCCCGTTTACTAAAAGTTATTCAGCGAAGAAGCATTCTTGAAAATCTTCTACACTACTAAAGTTACAATATCAAATCACAATAATTTTTAACAAGTAACGCATTACATGCGGGTCTCTTATTCTGTTTGGATTTGTTGTAGAGTTTCAGGAGTTGCAGTGCAGTCGAGATGCAGTGTTGTGGGAGTCCCATTTTTGGCATCCATTGAAGCTTGTCTAACTACTGGGCAACAGCAATTTTTTTTTACAGTGTAGAAATAGCAAACGAGCATACAATTCGCCTGATTGTAAGTATCATTGAAGCCCCATTAAAGTATATAGATATCCCTGACGACTATGTTCGAACGCCTCGTGTATGTATTTTTCTAGTCAGAACACAGCAACATTTCACACTGCTATATAAGGCAAAATAGAAATGGCGGTGGTGAATGTGGAGTTCAACGACGAAAGGTTCTATCATGTTGAAAATGTCAACCAACCAATGTATACAACTGGAAAGTCATCTCTCTTTTAATTTCTGTTTGAGTTATTAAAAGCTCTCATTCTTATTTGGAGGGTACATACATACATTGCTTCTTTCTGCTAGATGGACACGTAGTATATATTCATCAGATATTAGTAAAACATCTACCAGTGAAATTTGGTTTTCGGTTTGGGTGGTGATATATTCGAGAAGTCTACACATAATTGACCATTGTGGTGGAGTAACCTCTTAATCAGAGAGGAGAGCCGTGCCCAAGAATGGGACAGTAATAGCACTTACATTACACTCATAGCTTCACACTAGGATTTCTTGTGTAGTGGGTGTCATGTAGATACATATAAAGACGAGGATACATGCACCCAGATCCAAAGCAGAAATCTGATTTCATCATTGAGATGTTGGCCGGACCGGGATCGAACCGGGAACTCTCTGCGAGTCAGTGGGCTTCGCGGGCTGTCTAATAGTGGAGATAGTATTCGTGATAAAGTATTAACATCGATACAATGATTAGACGACCTTTTCTACAATATGTTGAGATTCTAAAAAATTAAAATACCCTGTAAAGTTAGACTATTTAAATACTTGTATCAAAATGTAGGCATATTATTTTTCTATAAATTTGGAGTAAGTAAACAAAATATATGTGTCTTTACCTTTTATCTTACATTGCTACACAATATTTATTAAGATTATCACTTTAAAAAATAGTATGTAAGTATAATTTTATTAAACTGAAAGACAGTATTAATTGATTTTGAACTAACTAACGTCATTTTTTGTACGTATTTTAAAGTGATAAGTTTATCTTTATCTCTAAGTGAACTAACCTAGTCTATACCTATAAACCAAATTTCTACTCCTGATGACGCTCGTTGGTGTTAGCCATTCGGACTATCAAAGTTTTTATCCGTGACGTTTAATAAAACATTACTTAGCAGTCTTAAATGTGGTACGCTTCGTGGTTTGACTATGGCGCCACCTACATCCCAATTCTTAATTGTATATTATAATAACAGTATAGGGCTGCCGTGTTCTGCTTTGAAGGGTTTTAATTCTCATGGTCCGCAACTCATTCGTGATCGACATTCGTTAAGAATTCAGTACTATTTGAGGTCGGTTACAAATATGTCTGCCTCATAGTTTACTGCTTCCATGACACAGATAATCAACAGTACTGCCACAATATACGCGTTAGATCTGGATTTTATTTTTTTAATAGAAAGACTGTTATTTTGGAATTACGTAGTTTTATAAACTATTCGTCAGTTTTATAATCTTTCTCGTAAATCTACTGTTAAGCATGGATCTTCATTCAAAATAAGAAGGGACAGTTCACGTCGTCGTTCACCACGTTAGCATAATATGGATTGGTACCTAAACTTCACACATAATTGAGAATTTTATGGAGAATTCCAAAGTATGTAGGTTTCCTTATGATGTTTTCCTTAATTTTTAGAGAAAGTGACAATTAACTGCAAATAGTCACATTATATCAAAAATTCAGATTCGAACCGTGGAGCTCCAGTCTAAGTGCACCAGATGTTACTGTAACCCTTTTTATGTTTCATTGCTGTTCCATTTATAAGGACGGATCTTGGATCTCGGAAGGAGGCCTGGGAGGTCTGGAGCATAGTCTACCACGCTGTTCCGATGCGTATTGGTAGAGTGGACATGGGTTAGTGGCCAACCTTTATCGAATATAATAAAACCGCCCATAAGGCCTCCGAAAATGATTGACGACTGTTATTTAATGTTGACAACTGGGACCGCTAGCATAACGTGGTCGCCGAAGCACGGAAATACACGTGAATTTTAGCCACTAGTGACCACGCATCCAACTCCAGACCGCGACCGGCATTGCTTGACTTTGTAAATTGATTACGATCTACACATGCCGCAGGGCTATGCACTCTTCATATTCAATAACGCTTTATTTTAAATAGTTGTTGATTGGTGATGGAACATCGTACGCTTCGAATGCGGCATTACCGTCATGTGTAAGATTTATGTATTTCGATTTAAATAACAAGTAAATACTGTATTTATAAATAGTAACATTTGTAGATTTATACAGTAGCAGTGATATAAGAGCGGCTTCTCAGGCGGGAGTCCGGAGTTCGATTCCCTCACGCACCATTAATTACTCGAAGTTATGTGTGTATTAGAAATAAATTATCACTTGCTATAACGGTAAAGAAAAACACCGCGAGAAAAACTTCTCATATTGCAGTTCTTTGTAAAGTTCTCGAAGGTGTATAAAGTTTACCAATCTGCACTTGGCCCGTGTGGTGTACTAACCCGTATCATTCTGAGAGACACGTGCCCAGCAACATGTAAGTTGCATTACGATGTTTTTCTGCACCGTTTAATCAAGTAATATTTCATATCAAGTAATATGCGTACCTAACGCATTAATTATGATTAAGTATCTCGAGCTGACCTGAGATGAGTCGCTTCTTCTGAAGTAAGGTTATACGTCTTCCTTAAGTTGCTAGACCAACCACACGCTGCAAACCAGAAAACAGCAACGCAAATAATACGCGTCACGGTAAAAATAGGTATACCACTGTTGATTTTGTAGTTAAGGAAATTCGTATACACATTTCCTTTTTGAAGCAAGGAATACAGTTCCACTAACCTCTCATTCAAACGTGTAATATTACTGCCAATTTGATTGATTTTCATTTAGACAGACGATGAAATCATATAAGTGGCATAGGAAATATTTAAATGTAAGTTATTTAAAAATATTATCAAATAACCATACCAATAGCATACAAGTTTTCGTTATTGCTAATAAAATGCATCTTATTTTAACGGAGCTACATGAATAATTAGAGGATAAGTCGATATTATGTGCTGCAATGTTTTCTATCAAATCATATTTGTATATTAAAACGTGAACAGAAAACTTTGTACCCCTTTATAAGCATATTGCGCGCACTGAGGATCGTGACATTTGGCATATTGAAAGTTTATATGGAGAAGGAGCGCAGTAAACGTAAAAAAACTGTTACAAATGCATTTAATTAAAGAAAAAAAAACTTTGGAATTAATTGTTTACCTTCAAACTATCAACACCTAGTACATAATTATCAAATCTATGCTCAAACAGTCGCGCACTGTAGATATTGTCGCTAAAGAATTTTAAAATGTCAGATCGACTGAATGAGTTTTGATCTGGCTATT
This sequence comes from Phareas burnsi, assembly GCA_018249415.1. NCBI lineage: Eukaryota > Metazoa > Arthropoda > Insecta > Lepidoptera > Hesperiidae > Phareas > Phareas burnsi. The sequence continues at coordinate 1,781 of DWKL01000508.1, read as the reverse complement.
TCGTTGTCCGTCAAGACGAAACTTTTTTTTTATTTTGCATAGCGGTATACTATTTACCAAAAGAACCTCAATATCGTTAAAACTTAAATAATTACATTGAACAATTACAGTCGAATTTCGACCGCTCGGCGACCACTACAACGTACATTCAGATATGATATTCCGCAACATTTAAATTCCACAGACATTTGTTAGCTTACATTCGCCGCGAACTTAATAACGATGACGTCATGTAATGTAAAATGATTATTACTAATCATTGTACATTATATTTACTTGTAATCGAACATAGCAAAAGCCTTCCATACACCACTTTCCGTCTTCGCAAATAATGTGACGGGTGTCACTGGTACATCGTAGTCTTCTTTTGTGTATTTGCGTTTCATAAGGCTGCCATCGAATAATTTATTTTTTATTGAGAGTTGGTAAATGTTAGATTCGGGAAAAGATAACATGTATGGGTGGATGTAACATCTATTGGTCTCATTGCGATACATTATGGTAGAGTTTCAGTCTCTTAAGATGATGTCTGGGATCAGCACTGGTAAAGCTAAGCGTAATTAGATACCTTATTTATATATGTTAATAATATTATATACGTTATCTCGTAAGCTTATTTTTTTGTACATATATTATTTTACTATTATTAATAGTATACAAACAAATACAATTCTTTTAATGTCAAGTACATACGTGGTAATAAAAGAAATAGGAAATGGGAAAAACATACAAACAAAGTTACGGGGTCAAAAGTTGCCTAACCTAAGCGTGTAAGTCCTTTATCGTCTTTCTGCCGTTTCAAAAATTACTCCGTACATATTGATAGATTAACGGACAAAATTTTTGACAAGATTTTTTTGGTTTGTTATCATTCAAACCGCATATGAACTTAGAAAAGGTAGTTATTTCTAAATTACATATACATAGTTCGATTTTATACATTTGTATAAATAAAAAAAGTTACTTACCTTATACATGTGATATATCTTGTAAGTTCTCCCTTGGTCGTCCGCGGTGGTTTGAGCCGTTTCCATTTTGGCTCATCGACTCTATGCGCGTTCACTGACTTCCAGACACAACGGTCCATTTACTAGTGTATTACTTAATAGTGTTGTTGTCACAATTTTTTGTTTACAGTTCGTGTATGTAATAATACCAGCTTAATTATATTTATTTCAGAAATATATTATGCGGGTCGAAATTAACTGACAAAGGTATTCAGTACTTAAAATATTATAGAAGTATCAAAAAATATAAAGAGTGCTACTTCATAAGCATAATAATAATATTATGAATTTATTAAGCCAATATTACAGTTTGATTTTTTACATTAACACCGAATGTAAATTTATTTTAAAACTGAACCTATCACTTTAACTTTTATTTTATTATGTCAACTCCTTGTCTGAATTATCTAATAAGATCAAGCAAATAATTTTTTAAAGAAATGTTATTGCTGTAATCGAAATGTTTTCCTACACTAAACACTATTATTATGCGTTAATAGAGTACGCTTAATTTACAAAGTTCATCAGCAATTGGTAAGCCTGTACCTAAAAAAAGTATTATTCCTTCCGATGTGTACTTATAAAAGTTTGTTCACAAGGTAATGTTGCAACGTTGATCATCAGTAATTACTAAGTTTTATCAATGAAGGTGGTCGGTACGCGTAAAGCGAGTCGTCACCGTCAGCGGGCGAGTTGGCACGTGGCCGGCACGCGGGGCACGCGGGCCCGGCGCGGCAGGATTTACTTGCGAATCCGCGAGGGAGCACCCGCCGG
>DWKL01000507.1:0-18476 GCA_018249415.1 Phareas burnsi | reverse complement strand
AACAATTGCTTCACGGCGGATTATGATGATGATGATAATGATGATCATCACAGATGTCCATGAATGGCAGTGAACACTGTTAGGTGGACTGCATCCCTGGGCCACTTCTATGTCATGAACAAGATATAAAAACTAACATTGGCTACATGTCTCACTGCTGTGTACGAAACTTAATAAATTGTGGGATGCCTGGAGCATATTCCGTCACGACACCCCTGTAGTTAGGGGTAGGGGCAGTTAGGGGTTGGGGAAGGTTAAGAGTTACTTGCACCTCTTATAATGGTATCGTTGCAGTAATACGTATGTTACTGTGTGGTTCAATATTAATTTCGTTCAGAATAATTTGCTTACTTGTTGGTTTTTTGGATTTTTACTGTATCGTCTTCTTATTTCCAGTGTGTTTGAGTTTACAGTTATAAGGGCTCTCTGAATTGTTTTGATCGTTTGATGAGAATTTCATTCAAAAATATGCTCTGAAACTAGTAACTAGGAATTTATGATTTTTTTAAAGCATGGGTGGAAAATTTTATGTTTAATTATACGAGTTATTTTTTCAAATGAATAATTATCTTCATTTATATAATATGTCAGCTCTATGCACGTTCTTTGTACATTGTGATGTGCGATATAATTATATTGTAATATTTAATTTCATTAATTGGTGCTCGCTCTGCTTTGAGCACAGTGCAATTATTTTTGTAAAAATAATTGTGACTATGTTTTATGTAGAGATTGTTGAAAAATGCTCATGTTAAAAAATAATATATATTTTCGAACAGATAAAGTGACTATTTGTGCGTGTTACTAATGTATCATATGCAAAAAATCATTTTCGATAGAACAAATCGAGGTGGGACCATCAAATGATATAATGATCAATAGTGAAATATGCTCATGTTAAAAAATAATATATATTTTAAAACAGATTAAGGGACTATTTGTCCGTGTTAATATATCATATATAAAAAAATCCACTTTCGGTAAAACGAATCGAAATATAACCATCACGATCATAATGACATAATGATCAATGATAGATATACATTATATCTTGAACCATAGACTACGTTATATCATTTTTTGATATAATGTAATCTATGATTTAGTTAACACATCGACTGCGACGTTAATATTCGAAACAATCGCCCGTGTGGCGCGTAATGCTACAAGCATGTTCTAGTGCGGCGGCACACACCGTAAGCGTGCGAGCCGCACGAGTGGCGCGTAGTAAAACATGACCGGTGTGTTTGCCGCAGTCAATGTGTTGAAAGTCACGCAGCAACGCACACAAATAAATAAATCATCTATGAATTATCAATATTTTTTAAATAGTATGTAAATAGAAAACCTATATATTGTACCAAAGGCATAGTGTGTCTATACATGTGATGTTCTGGCAGAAACAGTGATAGCTTAGTGGTTAAGATTCCGGCCTCTCCCACTGGGGGACCGGGATTTGAATCCCGCATGCACATCTTATTTTTGAAGTAATGTGCGTATTAGAAATTAATTATAACTCGCTTTAACGATGAAGGAAAACCGTGAGGAAACATGCATATCTGAAAGATCATTGTAAAGTTCTTGAAGATGTGTGAAGTCTACCAATCCGCACTTGGCCAGCGTTTTGGGCAATGGCCTAACCCTTCTCGTTTTGAGAGGAGACCCGTGCCCACCAGTGGGACATTAATCGGTTGTGGATGATGATGATGTGATGTTCTATATGTATTTTAATATGTCCTATATTATTTTCTTATGCCATTTGTTTAAAACTTATAACTCGTTAAAAATAAGAACAAAAGTGTAATGTAACAACAATTAGCGATAAAACTTATCCAAAGATTTATAAATCTTTTTCTACCTTACATTCATACTTTTGGAGCAAATTTATATTTAAGTTTTATTATATACCTATGCGTTCTCCAGTTATTATGAGACTCGTGTTCACAAGGGGAACATAGAGAGGGTAGCAGCCGTGTACCGTAGCAATAGTTTCATCAGAATCAGAGCGGAAGATGAACAGTGCTGAAAATCGTGGTTGTAATAAATATTCCAGTTTTACTATAAGTATTTATTGTTTTTATTGAATCAGTTTTGTGTAATTTAAATTACATCCCATGTTTCTTTAAATTTTAACAGAAATGGATTTTTTACATACTATTTACATTATAACATGATATTTATTTGCTATTGTATCTTTTGCTTATTTACTGTCTTAAACATTTAACTACAGTGTATTAGATGTAAACTGTGATAGCAGTGGTTAAGATTACGGTCTCTCACCCTGGTGGTTCAGGGATCGAATCCCGCACGCACATCTGATTTTTCGAAGTTATGTGCGTATTAGAAATTAATGATCACTTGCTTTAACGGTGAAGGAAAACATCGTGTGGAAACCTGCACGCCTGAGAGTTCTCTGTAAAGTTCTTGAAGGTGTGTGAAGTCTACCAATCTGCACTTGGTCAGCGTTATGGTTTGTGGCCTAACTCTCTTTCTGTGAGGAGATCCGTGTCCAGCAGTGGAACATAATGAGTTAATAATGGTTATATGAGATGTAAGGGAATACAGAAGCAAGTTAAAGTAAATTATTTATATGTAACGCATATACGAATGATACTAAAACTAACGGTAAGCAAATGTAGCTGGGAAAGATACAAAACTGTAGAGATTCTGTAATGTATTGTTATTTTATTTTGTACTTTAGAAGATTAAGATGCAATCATTTTTACATACACATCTGTGTTGCAATCTACAAACACTGAAATTTAAAAAATATATGAATTGTATCATACATATCCATTCGCATACAATAAAAATGTCAAGTTCTTCGTTAAGAAATATAAGTAGAGCATATTTTATGTAAATGTTGTATGTCAAAGAAAACTTGCATGGAATTTTAGCGTCGTATAAATTGAATTTTAGATGGTCCAGGGCAATTTTTAATAATTTTTCTGTGATAGAGCAACCATTTATTAATTGTATAGAGCATAAGTAATATAAACAGATCGACTGAAGTATTACTCTTTATAGAATATAATTTTTTATAAGATATATAAAAAGATTATTTTGTGTTCAAAATGTGTTTGATTCAAACCCTCCTATAATGGTTGTTACCCGGGACTATTAGGATCGCGGCGATACGGACAGTAGTATCGTTGCAAGTCTTACAAACTCCATCGGTTTGGGTATCGGTTTAGCGAGAAATACTTTTAAAAAAATAATAGTAATTCGTGTGAATCGATACACTTATCACCAAAGGTAAATAGTGAAGTCATCTGCATAAAAGAAGTGCAAATTGTTTATCCAACCGTTTTTCCATTACTATGAACTTGTTCATTTTTATTATATTGTTAAGGTAGCAGTAATAGCCTAGTGGTAAGTTCCGGGCTCCAATTCTCGGGCCCAGGAACCGAATCCCGCACGCACCTCGGATTTTTCGAAATTATGTACGTATTAGAAATTATCACTTGCTTCAATGGTGAAGAACAGTGAAGATACCTACGTGCTTGAGGTCAAATATGTAGTCTCATCTCCACGCATTTGGTTAGCGTGGCCCAATTTCCAGAATATCGGGAGACCCGTGTCCAGCAGTGGGGCACTATTGAGTTTATTATTAGAGTAATAAGCCGATGCAAAGTTCCCGTCGCACGAGTGTGTGGATATTATTGCTGTTCGCTGCAGATTCACTGTTGTAAATATTGTGGACACAAATACAAGTACACAAACACCCAGACCCAGAAGGCAATCCTAATTTACCGAAGGTGTACCGAGCATAGAAACCAATCCTGGTTGGGGCAAGTCAATATTTGATAGTAGTATTGCAGGTAATATCGAGTGTCACAAATAAAACAGGGAACAAGGTTGAAGAATTATTTATTTTATCATTATTACACATAGTTGTCACTTATCGCGTACACAAGCGACAGAAAGCTTTTCATAGCTCAATTGACTTTGGCATGAAGTTACATCGTTTTGTGCGGCCGCCCCGCGGCGACTCCTCCAACGGACCTACAAGCACTAATGAGATTAACCAAATCACTTAACGCTTTCCAATACAATTCTGAAATTTTGATTACCTAAATCTGCATACAAACTAGAACATCGTCCTTGTAACGATGACTTCTTGTAGCTATATCATACGTTTGTCTCGACTTTGTAACAGTATCATACATACACAAATAAACTTTTGTATAATTCATTCCCTTATTCCGTAAATCCAGAACAGTTGATTTTCATACCATTTTTTGGAATACCCATAAAATAAATATATATCCTTCGCTTCCTTCATAATATCCCCAGCACCTAGATTTTCTGTTGCCCTACATTCTTTGGAATGGTAAATGAGGTTCATATTTATTATACACTTATATTTTTGTCCTATAAACTATACTGTTACCTCTATCGACATCACACAATAGTTGACGCATGTTACAAAGAAAAGACCTAGTTTGTACGGACCGTAAAATAACGCAATAGTCACTGGATATATACAGCACTTCTCCAAATGTGTCGGTTCGCGACTACGGCTTGTGACTATGAGTTCGAAGCTCAAATGTATGAAATATCACCTCGCAACACTGAGATCTCACTGTAAATGTATCGAACACCATTCATATTTAACATATTATATTTCTTTTCATATCGGATATTCATTGTTAAGCGTTTTGGTTTGTCGATACTTCGATCAACACCCATTGCAGTATGCAAGCTCGGTTTGCAAATAAATGTCAATGACACGCTAGTTACACCGAAGCAAAACGTATTATAATGTAAAAGTTTATATTTAAAGCTGTTATTGATACCTCTAGAACCGCACGCCGGCAAGATCGCAGTGTTGCTCTCGATTGAATAACGAAACAAAAACGGGAACATTTCACTTCAGTAAAACTCACAATTTATACTACAATGTACTTGAAATTATATAGTTAATTAGTTTCATTGCACCTAAAAATAATTTGGAGATGGCTAGAGTTACGTCTTCCCCCCTACAGATCTAAATACATTTAGTATGAAATATTTTTCTACGGAATTTTAAAATATTGGTAACTAGGAGGAACGAAGGGACATTGAAACGTGCACTCGTCGACGGCGCGGCGCCCGGGTGACCGAATATTATATTAGAATAACATTATAAATAATTATTTCGACATTGTATAAAACGAAAATAAAAAAAAACACATAAAAACTATACCGTACAATGAGCGAATGTTTTCAAAACACACATTACACACACCCAAAGGAAACATACATTAAATACACGTATTAACCGTACATACTTCAAATAAAACAATAAAAATTCAATTTCACCGCGACAATGGAATACAATGCAGAACGCGCGCACCTCCGGCGGCTCGCGACCCAAACTGCCTTTATATCCTCTAATATTAACGTAGCAAAATTCGAACAGTAGCAAAAGCCTCGCCTCGTGTATCGGTTTAAACACATCAATAAGTACAGGTAATCGTAAATTAACGACGCAGAACGGCGTATCGAATTAAAGTAAACATTACTTTTAAGAAAATAAATAATATTATAATCTATAATCATTAATTATAATAATAGTAATCAATTCATTCGTGTAAGATCGAACGATGCCATTAGAATTTCATTTCATGAATACGATCGAGAGGGAACCGGTCACATTCATACTATCGAACAATATGAACGACAAATTCGTCTTCCGCGCACGCGCACGCGCTCGCTAAGGCTCGATGACGAGATAAATCCGAACGTGAATTTCAATTTGATTCGCGAGAGAGAAACCGAGTGGTTAACGATAACTAGACCTATCGCCCGCCTCGAACATCTAATATAATATTCCTATAGTCGAAAAAGTACATCACAATAAATACTATAACTACGAGTGTATCTTTTTTAATAACGAGAGGACTTCGTAAGTAGCCGACGCGTGCTCGCCGACACGCGGCACGGTCGACGGGGGAGGGGGAGAGAGAGCGTGCGAGCGAGAGGGCACCCTCGCCGCGCCTGAAGGGTTCGGTCGGATACAGTTATACACAAATAGGTTATAATTAATAGCTAGCGCTACCTAGTGTGGGGTGCGAGATCGGCTATAAGGTGGTGGGGGGGACCGTGATGCCGTTGCGACAGAGCGCGGCGCGGAACGCCTCGAGCGACGAGCGCAGCGTCAGGCAGAAGCCGCGCGACGCGGGGATCAGCGGGTAGTCGGGGGGCGCGACCCCCTCGGGCAGCGTGCCCCCGGAGAGCGCCACGAGCCCCTCGAGGCGCAGGCACAGCGCGGCGGCGGACGCACGCAGGTGCCGCAGGATCTCCTCGCGGAACGGCTCCGGCGGGTTCATCAGCATCTTGGTCATCGACTGCACGAGCTTCAGCAGCACCATCTCGTTGTACATGCGAGAGTTCTCCTTGCCCTGTTGTGTGCCTGCAGGTTGACGAATCTTCGGTGAATGTTTAGGAAATTACCAACGAACGAGCAGCCAATAAGCGGCAATATACATTCAATAGTAATACGAGCCATCAGCTCAGTACGGGTGCCCTTGCAACTAATTTGTATTTTTTTTGTGTTCGACGAGTAGTAAACGAGCGCGCTGGCCACCTGATGGTAAGCGGTCACTGCAGCACACCTCCTCCTTCTCCTGAGGACTAAGATGATGGCCTCGCTGTAAGTTTACTCGACAACCGCACCTCTCCAACCGGAACACAAATATTGCTTCACGGTTGATTACGAGGGCGGCGGTGGCTTCTCCCCGGACAAACTGTAGACTTCGATGTTCGAATACATCTATGTAACCTCGCACCGGAAAGTGCTCAATTACGTATCGGGAAAATAAAGTTTTATTAGCAACTAACTAACATTACTTTGATCTTAAGATGGGATGGTGAAAATGTTCCTATGATGTGAGAAAGTAAATATTATGTGTAATTGATTGCTCTATATCAATATATATAATATACTATATCAATATAATATACTATACTTCACACACACACATATATATGTGAATGTGTGTGTGTGTGTGTGTGGGCGCGCGTGCGTACGTCCGGGCGTGCCTGTGCTTGTGCATTTATGTGTATATATAATTTATAAGCCCCTCTCACCTTTCTGTTTCTCGTAGCCGGCCTCATTGAAGTACGGCTCCGCGTTCAGAATGAGCCCTTGGAGCGAAACGATCACTTGCAGCAGCGAGCTGTCCTTGCCCCACACCTCCACCCCGCGGCCGGACCACGTGCCCAGCAGTGATACGCAGACCTGGGGAATCACATGGCAATGACAACTTATTATTTTATTTCACGTTTGAAGTGAAGCAAAAGGTGAACATGGCAGACATCTGATGTTATGTGTTCACTGCAATGCGTGGACATCCACATCTAAATTAGGAGACGAGCTGGTAGTTAAACTATAATTCGATTGCAGAGATACCACCACCGCTCTCCTAATCCGTCGTGAAGTAATTTTTGTATACCGGTTGGAGAGGTGCATTTGCCGCGTACACTTACAGCGAGCCTTACGGACATCTTAGTCTTCAGAAGTAGCGACGCATCTACATACGACTTCAGTTGTGTTTAAAGCTAGATGTGGATGGCTGCAGTGACCACATACAATTCTTCAAACATAAAGAAAGCATGTCACTAATAATATTTTTGTATGGTTTTTTTTTTATGATAAAAGAGCCCGTCATAAAAAAAAAGGTCAACGGCGACATACCTTCCCGTCCTCGTACAGGTTGGGGTTGAGCCGGTCCGAGCAGTGCGAGTGGTAGTGGCAGAGCGGCGGCGCGCGCGGGTACTCGCCGCCCAGCTGTACGTCGAACACGAACAGCCCGCCCTCGTACGGCGTGCGCGCCGGGCCCGCGATCATCACCGACAGCAGGTCGATGCGCTCCTCGTAGCCGCGGACCCACACCTGGACCCACAAACACATGGCTGCAACCCTTTTCGTATCCCTCTGGGAGACACGGGTCTTCCCCACGGGTCCTCTGGGGGAAGCCTGGAGCATACTCCACCACGATGCACCAATGCGGATCCGTAGAGAAATTACTTATTTGCTTTAAATAATGTACTTACACCAGGCGGTAGGTCGCTCTTGAGCAGCTTGATCTCCCTCTTGATGGCCGAGTAGAAGACCCTCGGCTCGGACGGCTGCAGGATGGACAGCCGGAAGCGGTGCGCGGCGGGAGGCGACTCCAGCATGATGAAGCCCTCGCCGCCGGGCTCGTCAGCCACGACCGCCGCGGGAGCGGAGTCGGCTTCAACGTCCACGCCCTCGGCCGTCGCGAGCGGGGCGGTTTCGGTTGGTACAGGTACTGATATAGATGAGTAAGTTTTATGATCGTCATCATCAACCCATAAATATCCCACTGCTGGGCATGAGTCTCCTCTGAGAATTTGACGGGGTTAGGCCATAGTCCACCACGCTAACCAAGTGCGGATTAGTAGACTTCACACACCTTCATGAACTTTACAGAAAGCTCTCAGATGTGCAAGTTTCTTCACGATGTTTTCCTTCACCGTTAAAACGAGTGACAATTGAAACGACAGAGTTGCAACTGTCATTTTGTAAATGGGGATACTGACAAAACGAGAGTTGTAACTGTCATACTGTAAGTTGAGACACTTACAAGATGAAAATTGCAACTGTCATTTTGTAAGCAGGGAATCTTGCAAAATGACTGTTACAGTACTACAGTACTTACAATACTACTACACACTATTATTAGTACAATATTAGTAAGTATATAAAATAAAACACAAGCGCATTTCACCCACCACTGGACTCCGCGAGGGCTATCACGGCCGTAATGGCATCCTTCACGTCGGTGCCGGCAGGCTTGCCTTCCTCCTTCTCGTCCTGGTTCGCCACCGTCACCACCAGCGCACCGTATTGCCTGCAACATTGCCACACAGACACATTTAAACATTTATTATATTTTATTCATTTACGTGTCCAGCAATCCGTATATGACCAGCTTGAGGGATTATGGCCTAATGCTTCTGGTTTTGGTAGGACTCTCAACAGTAGGACAGTAATGGGTTGATGATGGCAATGACATATTTAGATTGCACAAAGAAAATCACCGAAAATCCAAAAATAATGATTGTAATTATGAAAATGTTCCACCTCGATAAGTCGACAGACAGAACTAAAGTCCTATCTAAGTATTGTACGTATATGTGTTACTCCGTCTAAGGGCTAAGATAGCCGCCTCGCGGTAAGTGTCGATTCGACTCGACAACCACAACCCTCTAACTGAAACACGCTTTGTTTCACGGCGGATTATGAGGGTAGCGATGGTAGTTTCCCAGGCAAATTATCACCCCCACCAGTAGTCCGTCCGCCCTTCCGTTCTACCACATATCTAGTCAAGTACATAACCAAAGTTTTGCCTTTGCTTTTGGGTGCGCATTACGAACACTGGTTTTGTACAGAACGTATCCAAGCATAGAGCGTATAAACAAAATCAGAGTTCATAAGAAATCTTTGAGGCACAACTGAGGCAGAAATCTTTGTGGCACAACTGAGGTGGAACTACAGCCAATTCTATTTCTGTTTTATAGCGGCAACAAAGTGATTTACGCTTTCAATTAGTTACAAGGACAATGCAAGGATTTAATTAAAATATAATAAGATTGTGTAAGTCGTCAAAGGGTCAGATACTACACAAACAAATGAAATTGCAAGTAATCAATTTATGTGTGCCGAGACATAAAAATATCACTATATATCATATAACCATAAGTACCGTTAATACAATATATGACAGTAACAACACCATAACAAAGACAATAATAAGATATCCATGCACAAAACATTGGGATACTTGCAGTGGCGGACTTACCAGCTGGTAGAGTTGGCTTGAGCCTACGGCGGCAGATTTTTGGTACGAATTTTTTTTAGGGAAATCGACGCCAAAATTTACAATAATAACAGAAATATACTCAAAATCTATTCTCGCTCAATTGAACCAAATTGTTAGATTTAAAAAAAGGTGAGGACAGCAGAAATTTAACAGTGGGAAATGTGTAAATCCGCCACTGTATAGTTGGCGTCATGAATCCTGAGCTCTATCATAGTAGCGCAGACTTTTGGGTATTTATGCAGCATTTAGCGCACGTCTTTTGGATTTTTATGCTATGTAAGTGGCGATAATGTAACTCACTCGACTTTAAGCGGTCACTACCGTCCATGAGCATTTGTCATTGTATCCGAATATGTATATGCAACTCTAGTGACGTAAAAACTCCAGCCTTTTAGTTGAAATTTCGAGACTCGGCTCGATCTGTAGATACTAGCGATGAATAATTTCAAAAGTTCTTGGAGTCTTTGAGATCTTGAAAACGAATTGAGTTTTTAGTTGTAAAATGCAAGACTCTAGGAAATTCAAAAGTACTTATATATTAAGTCTGTGGTGTGACTATAGGAATATAAATAGAGTTTTGTAACTGTACCATCAAAATAAATTAATTATCATTATTAATAACACTATAAGGGCATTCATGTATTTATCTGCGTTGGCTTAAAATATTTAGTCAAATTTTTAAATTGATTAGTACTTCATGATCTCATCGACATGTTATTAAAAAATAAATAACTGATTATATACTCTACTACTGTCTATTCTTTTCTTGTCTGGTTTTCTATTTCTGTCTATGACTTAGTCCCGAGTGCTTTTGGCAAAAATCTGGAAAGACTTGAAGATCAAAACGTTTAGAGCTTAAAAATATTTTTTTCAATTTTCAACATTTTAGAGTTAGATAAAGCTAAATATTGAAGAACTAACGAGTCGAGTTTTTTAATGGTGGGACTTCACTTGACGTAACATTTTGGTCTGTTACACTATTACTGTATTTGCCATAAAATTAAATGTACATTCCTATATTTATGTGCAATGATAACCAACAGATATGATATACTTTCTGCAAGTGGCTCTATATGAAAATACAGGACATATTAAGATATGTGAGTGTCCACTGTAAAGGGTAAATTTTAATGTTTTTGTCCTTATCATTTGTATGCAACGGTGCGACAGAGTAGGCAAAGCGCTAGACCGTCTTTGTAGAGACGCCATAAATACAAGAGTTCAAGATTCGTGACGGCCATTATACAAAGTCAAACGCACGCAAAACTTACATTAAACAATTCGTTGTTCGTCGAAATTACACAACATTTCCGTGTCAATATCATACTTCAAAATAGCCTCCAACAGGTTTTAAAAATATATGCACACCGTGGCCAACTGAGATTATTTTTAAATGTTTTTATTAGCTTCACCTTTATGTATGTGTTTGTATTTATTTATCATTAATGGAATCTTGCGGTTCACTTTTTAACCACTTTTACTATGATATGTTTGAATAATTTGGAATTTCGCACTTGTATCAAGACACGATGACAGTACGACAATTTGATGACCATAATCTGATATTCTTACCAAGATCATATTCATATTTCATGAATAAATCACAGCCTTGGGTACACGCCTGTTAGTTACTGTACAGCAACAAAGTCACAAAGCGTGATTCTTTGAATTATACTTAACTTATTTGTATGTGGATCTATAAATATAGAATTAAAATCTTATTTATGATTATAAATACTACCTACTTGTATGTCAGTCATGCTAATCTTAAAAAGGCTGAACTGATTTTATCGGACTCTCCGGGCAAAAGATATACAGGAGGTAGCATAAGGTACAAGAAAAAAGGAAATTGTATTCCTTATAAAGAATAAATTGCATGACACTAATGTATAATTATGTTTTATGTAAATTTAGGTTTATCGTATATTATCACATTATGTTTTTTTTTATATCGACTGACATTTGAATGTCTAAAGAAATGTAAATCTTTTATTAATTTTTTATTGTTAAATAATTTTACGATTTTTATTAAAGCATTGTGTACATATATTTTTAATTGCCAATACATATTCAATTTTTTTTTGATTTATTATGAATAAATAAATTTTTAACATTCGGAAAAGAGAGAAATTAAATTACCACTTTTTACAGAGTCATCTACTAACTAAACAGTTAAATAAAATGAAATGAGAAATGAATCTAGAAATTATAAAAAAAAGCTTTAGCTTATGTTTGTGTACTGAGATGTTCGTTCAAAATCTTCAAAAGCAAATTTTAAGTATTTACTAAATATTTTGTTTAGATTTAACAACAATAACTACAAACTCAAATTATACAATAGGTCGTGAGGTACCTCCATTTTAAGAGGATTTTCTCAACGATTGAGGACAATAATCACAGGACATTAAATCAAGAAATATACAGTGTTGAAAAGTTTTTGAGATCACTTTACATTTTTGCGGGAACGTGCTGTTACTTCTTATAAAATACCAACAAGTACACAATTTCACTATTCGATATTAAATCTGCCAAAAAATAAAAATAATACTTAAAGAAAAACAAATCAATGGCGCAAATGTAGTCGGTACTGAATAATACAACTAATAAATAAATATAAGAATAAAAGCAGTAAATAATACATTTGACTATTGTAAAAAAAAAATGGAAAAGAAAATAATATGTGTAATAAATTTTTAAAGTGAACTACTGATCATAAATTTAGACAACTCCTCTATGTATGTAATATAATACTTAATTAACAGCTATTTCTCGCTCTACAGAATGCATTAAATACTTGAGAAACAAATTAAATTAACGGCTACCGTTTTTGTTGACCGGCTTTGGTATGTTTTCAATAAGTAACATGCTTTAGTAACAGATGACTCGTGTTAGGATATAAATTATTTCTAAATTAATTAGCTTTAATTTCATGTAAAGATTCAAAATTTTTCGTTTAATATAAGTAATGCGACGTTAAACGGCACATTTCTCTATGAATGGACAATATATTATGGACACTTCGCCGCCATTACGGAACATAAAAACAGGCCATGGCATACAAAATGTATAGCACGAATTATAATCAAACATATATAAGCAACATATATAATTGAAGGAATCCATACTGCACATAGGATGTGAACAGTGATACAAACATAATGTAACGTAAATCATTGTTTCGGGGATGTGATGCAAAAGTAAATGGAAAAACGATAAAAAAAACATAAATGACATAACATAGACAAAACATCAAACATAGACAACGAAATTAAGCAAAAAAAAAAAGAAACATAAAAGGAAGTTTGTACATAAGAACCGGGGGCTTAAGATTTATCTGTTAAGACAAAGACGCAGGATAGCTCATCTATTATGCTCGTCAATCACTATACATGCAAATACAATTACATACGAGTCATAACTTATATGCCAAATGCTGCATAATTCGAAAATGAACCCTACTGCCTTTGTTTATGAAATAGTAATAAAGTCTACATATTTAATAGTAAAATCTTCTGCTTCTACCATAATTATGCTGAATTAAAAACTTGGACAATCTTATTATGAAATGCTTTTCGTTTTATAGATTGTTTACGTTCATATTTATTTGGGATGATCGAGTTGAAGGATAAAGATTAATTTTAACAACAGCAATATTGTATTTATTTGTAATATTGTCATATTGAATAGTTAAAGCTTACTTTACCAGGGTTGTTATATCCTATATATTAAAGATGTTAGTCCTTCGAGTGTGACTTATGTATCGAATATATGTAATCTGAAGGTTGTGTAAAAACATCAATATTACAGCCAGCAGAATACGCAAAGTAAGAATATAACGTTTCATAAAGATGTGATCTTAAACTGGTCTCATGCACAAACTTCAAAGGAAAGGTCAAGATAAGGCTAAGGGGGAAAACAAAAAAAATTAAAATGTAGGCTCACACTGTAAAGTGGTAGGGTAACTTCTCGTCACTCGCGGATTGCTCTTTCATAATGCCGTTAAGGAATGCGGCCAGCTCTAGGGGCCTTCTCCTGCGAAAATAAACCACATTACCATTCTGTAATCTGTAATATGCAGCCATTGGTGTTTGGCCAATGGCATCGTCGGGTCTATAATAATTTAATAAAAGAAGTGATCAATTAATTATTATCAAATTAGTAAATTTAAATGTATTTATTTTAAGGAATACTTAATTTTGTTTTTTTTCGGTCTAAGTCATATTCTCATAATTGATAAAAGCCTGAAAAAATATTTATTTTCTATTAATATATAAATATCGGCAACCCACTATTATCTTGACACAGTGGCATGTGTTGTGCGATGATTAGCCGGGCTTACAAAGGCAGTTAGATATTTCCAAAACTCCCCAATTCATGATAAAATTCGAATTGTAATGTGGGTGGTAAGTAATCCTGGGAATGGCCCGACAGGCGATAATGGAATAATATTCTAGCTTAATATTGCCATAAGAATATTCCATTCATGGGGAAAATTCAAAATTACACTTAGGCCAAGTATTGCTCTGCTTTGGGATAGCTGGCTACACTACAGCTACATATTCCTAATAAACTAGTCATGAACGACTTAGATGAGAACGTAAGGTAAGTATTCATGTAACTGGATTAACCCAATCGTAGCAGGTATTGCCAAAAACCTAGCCAATACGTGCGAGGTAGACGGTGATGTGACTTTCTGATATAGTCTACACAATGCGGGTAGGGATTGCCACCGGACTGGCCCGTTCCCGGCGCCGTGAGTACAACAAAGCGAGGGCAGAACACAAACGTACCGGTTGACTTCAGCGTGAGCTTTGATGAGCTGCGTGTGGATCAGCGAGCACAGCCGGTGGCACACGTTGCGCGCTTGGCCGTCCGCTTCGCCGTGCTCGGGGGCTACAATATAACCATATTCATATTTAAACACTCGTCTACACACAGCCTACAAACTTCTTGAATTGGCGAAAATAATAGGACGCGTGATACGTAAGGGGGGTAACATGGCTGAAATACACGAGGTCGTAAAAATAAAATCGGTCCAAAAAAATTTTTAAAGAAAGAAAGAGAGAGATATTTTATATTAAATAATTAATTAATTCAGAATTATTTACTTTACTTTTTTTTCGTAAGAAGAGAGTAGTAAATGAGTGTGTAGACGACCTGACGTGAAATGGTCATTGCAGCCCACGGACATCCACTTGTAACCTCAAACAAGACTGAAGTAGAATGCGTTAATATTTTTGAGGTCCAAGACGGTCGCCTCGCTTGTAAATGTGCCCGACAACACCTCTCCAATCGAAATACAAGAATTCCTTCACGGCGGAATATGAAGGTGGCGTTGGTATCTCTCCGGTCAAACTATAAAATAATTAAATAGTTATTGTAAATAATATTACTCATATAAATATCCTTATATAATTATAGTAATCTAACATTACGCGGTCCAACCCAACAACTGTGTATTCCTTTTCGGCGAGTCCACATACTCATATTATAAATGAATATCCATTAGAAATCTATTTGGCCAAATTGTCTTTAACACAAGACCATCTCACCGGACGAGTTACACACGGCTATATCAGCATCGGACGCGGATGGCTGCACCGGGTCAATGTTAAGATGCAGAGGTTTCTTTGGTGGCGAACATCCTTCTACCTGGAATAATTAACACGTGGAAATAAGCGGTTATTTTTTTTGACTGAAGTAGTAAACGAGCATTCAGCCCACGTGACGTTCGGTGGACACTGCCGATCATGGACCAGTGAGCGACCTCACATAGTGCAGAAATCCTTGAATGTTAGTTGAGGTCGATCACAGACGCGTCGCTATCAATGACTGAGGTGGAATTCCGCAAAGTCAATATGCCTCAACACGCTTCTGAGCAGTGTTAACATATCATAAATAATTATGAAATTTGTATTTCCGTTCATACGATAATTACAATCTTAATATTATAATAAATGTATGATTTATTACACATACTAAATATATCCATGCCACCGGACAGGATATATTGGATTAAGACAACTTTATTACGAAACCGTTATAATGTGGCTAAATTCAACAAAGAAATATAAATTTGCATCTTGACTCTTCACCACGAACCGTTCTATTACCATTGAGACATCGCTACACATACTCTGAATCGTTATACCATGATGCATTGACGGGAAATTTCCCCTTTTCTACAGTATCTATCGTCATAATATGACCAACCTCCATAGGCTCCACGGGGGCCTTGGGCTCAGCGGCGACGTTGGACACGATAAACCGTCCTACGGGGCGGCCCGGCTTCACGATGTCGACCGCCATGCAGTCCGCTTTGGCGGCGGCGGGCGCGTCCTCGGGCGCGAACAGCCGCGCGAGCTGCTCGTGCACGCGCCGCTCGCCCGAGCGCGGCGTCGTAGCTCCGCGCTCCCGAACGCGCTCTATTAAACCCTGGAATGTGCGATTATTACATAATTTATTTTGACACGACACAAATTTCTAAAGTAAGACGTACTTCGTTCACGATAAAACTTTATGTTTGATAGATTATTTTAGTGATGTGTGATGTACATCAAACCAACAACTAATATAGTACTAGTGTAACTCATATTCAGTTCTAGAAAATTCGTTTATGATGTTAGTATACATTCATTTAGGGCACGTTTAATTTAAATGTTTATTTCATATAGGAACGTCCAAGACGGAACTAAATTCTAGGAAATTTATATTATTTTTCTTTTCTTTTTCGTTCCTCTAAAGTCCATTAATAAATTTCTCCTATTTTATTGAAGTACAAACCTTACAAAAATTGTCATAGATACCGGCGACAGTACTAATCTATATGATATTAATATGATCGATGAAGCAGCAAAAAATATATAATAACGAATGAAAGAATACACTTTATAGTGCACACAGAAAACAATCATATTAACACATACGTTTACATATTTATACACACGTGTTTATTTGACTGCGGCGGCTAATATACGAAACAATCCACCCGTGCGGCGCGCAACACAATAGGCGTGTTTCAGTACGGCGGCACGCACCGTATGCGTGTGAGCCGCACGGGTGGCTCGGACAGTAAAACACGAACGGTGCGTTTGCTGCAGTCAAAATGTTAATAAAATGCTTTACATATTCACAAGTGATAAGGGCCCCTTTACAAGGTTAGACACCTGCGTTAGTGGGTGCCCAGCTCATCCACCATACCAATCATTGAATACCACTGAAAAGGTTCCTTACCAGAAATATGTCCTCATGAAAGAACGACGTATTCATCAAGCGATCCAGGAAACGACAGTCTTTGTACAGATTGAGCAGTTTACGCATAATCTGTGAAGGAATAATTAAATCACTTTTTAACAAACCTTAAGTTTTTGTATTACGATTGATTCTGCGATATCTATGTCTCCCGCTTTGCTTGTAATTTTTACATGGTTTGATTAAATTTCAAGTATATAAATATATTACTTTGTATAGTCTCCTTTAGTTTCATATTAGTTTCATCTTCTGGATTAAAAAAAACCTGATTTATTATATAACATACTGTATTTACCAGTATATGCAATAAGTTAATTGCAAAGTAATTACATCCCTGTAACCTAGATTGTTATGCGTTTTAGCTTAGCTGTAAGCACTATAAGCATTTGTAAATACATAAATAACGTTGCTGGATCGGATTTCTACTTCTTCTACTATGAGACGCAAATTTCTCCACTTGTTGGCTTTACAACGTGGCTATAATTAATGAATAATGAATATTGAGGATTGATTTTTCAGTACCTCCTCATTAACATTAATACGGTAGCTCTTGAAAAAAAAAAAAGATTTCAAATAAAATCACTCAATACCAACATTATGGGGTACGTGCCACGCTTGCCAACTGAGGCGAGCGTTGCAGACTTCGCGGCGTATCCTTCGCGATGAATGTACGCGGCATAAGTTGCACAAACCCTCACCTCTTGGCTCTGCAGAGTGGGGTGCCTCGAGAAGATCTCCTCGAGGCGGCGCATGGCGAGGCGGCCACGCTCGATGTGCGCCGCCACGCGCGGCTCCAGCAGGCGCGGCACAGCGCCCGCCGGCCCCGCTCCTGGCGCCGCACCCGCGCCCTCCGCGCCACCCTCAGCTGCGTCGCCTGGGGCTTCCTCCACTGCGGTTAACGCTGCTGCAGGGCAATGGGAACTATAGTTCGATCGGGGAAATACCGTTGCAGCCGGCATAGTTCGTCATATAGCAATACTCGTTTCGGTTGAAGAAGTGTAGTCGTCGGTTATACTTACAAGTGAGGTGTTAATCCTCAGACGTAGTAACGCACCTAGTACCTCAGATAAGACTTTAGTCCTGTTTGAGGATAAAGATCCATGGGCCGAAGTGACCACTTAACATCACCTGCACGCTCGTTTGTTCCCGCCCAATATAAAAAAAAGCAGTGACAGCCTAGTTATATGAATTTCGAACTCCCCAAAGTTCAAATCCCAAGCTCCTTTGATTTTTCAAATGCACGTTCGTGCGCGTATTAGATCCCATTTCACTCACCCACTACTCTCCCACTACTGGGCATAGATTTCGTCCTAGATTGAGGAGGGTTAGCTCATAGTCCACCATGCTAGCTAAGTACAAATTGGTGGTCTTTATGCATACTTTTGATACCTT
>DWKL01000506.1:0-18482 GCA_018249415.1 Phareas burnsi | reverse complement strand
CCGCATATTGTGAGTACCCGTTACGTAATTAAAAATGTATAATTTCCGCGATAATATTAGCTTAAAATCTTATAAAAATACGTAATTAAATATGTGATATAAAACCATCCTTCCAAATGATAATAAATGTTTATTGTGTAACTCAAATCATTTACAAAAATAAAAAAGGTGTCGTAATCAAACTCTACTTTATTTCGATAGTTTTTTTCTTTACTTAATCAATTACGTCTTTTTAATGAATTATTGATTCTTGATTACGTTTTGGTGCGACAGTATTTTTGTATCAATTTTCATATTTATTTTGTATCAAAATACTCTTATCAATTAAAGGAAATGCTACCTTCTAACCCAAAGCTCGAATTCGAGCCAATATTAACATATTAGGCGGCACCGGAGGCGACAGATCTGCGCCGAGTAGCGGCTTTGTCAGCAAAATCAGATAGCGTACAGGGTGTTCCATTTTTATATGTTACTACCGACCGCCTCCACTTCGCCTGAGTTGAACAATTATCTGTTATATATTAGGTAGGTATAATTTATTTGAAAACTTTCGTTGCAACTTTAATGCACGCCATGAAAGTTGTCAAGAGACACGACATTTTCCGACTCAGTCGGTGAATGTTAAGTTATTATACTTAAGCTAATTAACATACATATACATAATATGTAAACTATGTCCATCTGTAATAATGTACCTTTCAAATGTTTTATTTTTTTTAATAGGTGCAGTGGTTCCGATGTTTACCCCGAACGTATGCAAAAACTCACTCAGTCTTTATAATGTTAGTATAGATTTTAATAGTATAAAAACTTTGCTTTAGGTACGTACATTCACCTGTATCTTTATCATCCGTTTTACAGGTGGTAAAGTCCTTCATTGTTCGTTGTTGTACAATTATATTACTTATTTTAAATCCAAAAGAAAACACCCTGTAACAAAGTTAACGCACGATAGCGCGCGTCTCAAAGAGAGCAGCCGGCAGATAAATCATCGTGTTGTCAAAAGCAATGCATTATTTATACTGATCATACTTCGTATCTACCTGGAGAAAGAATAATTCTTTTTTACATTAATCCTAACGGTGAGGTACGAGCTACCCTATGGAAAGTAGGAGCCAATGTCGGCGATGGATATTTGTTGGTATCACAAGCTTATTAAAGAATTATTGCGTTTGAAGGTTTTTTTTGTACCTTTTGTGAAGAAACCCATGTCTGCGGGCTTGTAACTCATTTGAGGATAGTTTGCTCTGCATCCTGCATGTATGCGCTAACCGCCGCTAAACAGTGGGCATGCTGTTACAGATATGTTTCATATAATATAAATGTTTTATTAATATTATGCTATTATGGGAAATTATTAATAATTCCGAATATTCCCGGGCAACGCGGTTATTTTTCCACGCCCTTCCCCTCCCTGTCATGCCGTGTCGTAGGGTAGAAAGGGATTCTTCATGTAAGAGTAGATAAATCATTTCTATTGCATCTTTCACATAACAACTTAATTTAACGAACAAATAATATATTTAATTACACTTTTATAGAATATTTCGTCAGCATTTTACGATTTTACAAACTGTACGAATTATTACAAATGTTTACAATTTTCAGTTGTATGTCGTGTGTACTATAACAAGAAGATTTATTAATCATCTAAAAATGCCACGAAGCAATGTTGGAAGAAGAATTTAATACATTGAATGAGGAAACAACACAGGTAGGAAACAAATCAGTCATATCCAATGAATAGTTTGCATAAACGTAGTAAGTTATTTTACGTATCGGGCAATAAAAAATGACATTACGTTAAGTTATTGTATTCTAGAATTACGAAGGAATAGAGATGTCATAAAAGCATTGTTGTCAGATTCCATTGTACGGAATGCGCGCATGAAATCCTGTTCAATTTAGTTTGTTGAAGAATTTTGGCCACGATTCAAAATTGAGGACACTGATTCTATTTGATGTAAATTGCAGATCTCCATTAGCGGTAGTGATCTGGTGATCACTGATCAAGTGGACTGTATGCTTGTCTGCTAAAACATGGCCCATGATATAAAGTGCGGTGATTTACCAATCTACGAATTTACGAATACGACATTATTTATGTAAATAATCGTTACTTACGTTTTTTTATGTTCGTAAAGTAGTAAACGAGCATGCAGGTCACTTGATTAAGTGGTCGCCGCAGAGTATGGACACTCACATCCAGCCTCAAACAAAACCGAAGTTCCGTTTGAGGTTGTGTATGGATGCGTCACTACTCCTCAGGACTATGATGGTCGCCTCGCTATATGTGTGCCTGCCAACCGCACCTCTCCAAACGAAACACATGAATTGCTTCACGGTGGATTATGAGGGCGGCGGTGGTACTTCCCCAGACGAACGATTGTTCTACCACCTATTAAACGTACATTAAATAATACTTGCTACTTTATTTTTAGCTAGCTATAAAAAAACATTAGAGAGATTAGGCGAGGATAGGAGAGGAGGATAGGAGAAACAAAAGACTGACGGCTGCTGATCCACAAAACAGCACTGAAGGTCTAACTGAAGTCGGCAACAGATGCGATGCTACACTTCAGGACTAAGTTGGAATGCGTCGAGTAACTGTCTTTCTCACTACACCTTTTAAATTAGAACACAGCAGAATTTGACGACCGCTACTAGCGGTTTGGATTCCAAATTCGAATGAAGGGTTCCACTTTTAAAAGTAATTCAAAGATATATATTGTCGAATGTTTAACCGACAGAAAACTGTCATACTTAAAATATGTTTTATTGTAAAATTTCATTGTGATTTTAATTGGGATCGGGGTGCAGATGACAAAATCTACAAGCAATTAAATATTCCATCTATCATATTCTACTGGCTTCAATTAAGCGAGTTTTTTCCTCCTTACTCTATCTAGGTTTGTTTTCCGACAATTATAACCTGGAATTTTTGAAGGCAAAAGTGAATGGGTATCTTCTAGGCAAGCGTTCTATATAATGCGAGCATATTTATATTAAAAATGTCGTGAAATTAAAAAGTAAAGATTTTTGTAAAAATATATATACATGAATTTCGAATAAGCAACAAAGAGGAAACATTTGACTTAAGCCACTCTTATGTTTAAACACGTCATTTAAAACTATTATAATTTTTTTTATTTGAAGAGTAGCAAACGAGCGTGTAGGCCACCTAACCTCAAAAAAAACTGAAGTTCTGTCTGAAGCCGTACGTAGATGCGTCACTTCCGAGGACTAAGATGGTTGCCACGCTGTAAGTGCCCGGCAACCGCACCTCTCCAACCGAAACAGAAATTGCTTCACGGCGGATTATGAGGGGGAGGCGGGGGGCGGTGATACGTCCTTGGACGAACTATAGTTCTACCAACTATTCAATTTGAAACAGTCCTCAGATAATAGTAAAAGTGACAGTCATATTCTTAAAATAAGGTGCTGCAATATCGAAACCGAGTTTATCTACTTCCAAAGCACTCGAATAAAAACTATGAATGACAAAACATTCTCCCAGTGTGTAATTTAGAGATACATACACGCTAAAAATATGAGATGTTATTTGTTTGTGCAAATAGATTTCCCCGGCAGCGTTGTAAAATGGATGCGGCATTATTATGCAGTATTGCAGTATTTAAATTGAACGAAAAAAAAAGAAAAATATTTATCAACACATATTAATATCAAAAATAATGATAATATAAACGAGAGATAAAGGAACAAATAGATTATGTGAAAGAGTATATGAATCATAATTAAGGTCGGTCACAGAGGCATTGGTACCCCTCAGGACAGAGCTGAAACGCCTCATGTTAATATGTCTCTTAATACGCCCGCAACACTGCTCCTGAGGACTAAGATGGTCGCCTCGCTGTATGTGTGTCCGGAAACCGCACCTCTCCAACCGAAACACAAGTATTGTTTTACGGTGGATTATTAAGGCGGCGGTGGTATCTCCCCGGACGAACTATATTTCTACCACCAATAAGTATATATAATATTCCTACCACATGTTCTCACCATAACCCGGGGTAGACCGCTAGAGAATGCCATTAGGCATCAAGTTCGTCCTTTATAACCCATAGTTTAAGGTGTTTCAAAAGGAATAAATAAAATAAAGTTATATATTTTTTATTTACGTAACGAGTATTCCCAATACGAGGTTTTTTAATTGCCTATATTTCTATAATATTAGGTTAATATCATATAGTAAATAAATTATATTATTTTTTTACAATAAAATGCCATATCCGTGTGCTCATTTCGTTTCGCAGGTCGTTAGGGGGTGATGGAATTGAATCGAGTGTGCAAATGTGATGATGCACATTAGGCCTTCATTTTCCACGTACGAAGGGGATTGATCGCGTCCATTTGTTTGTAGCTTTGTGCTTTAATATCGGAGCGCTGATGTCTCTATTATTTGTAGCTCTTTGTAAAATGCTGGTGAAAATTGTATTGAATTTGGATGATTCAGTAAAGCTAATATAAAAACCAGACGTACTGAAAGTTCTTGTGTAGTACATAACAAGGTTCTAGTTAAAAAGTATCGAAACAATGGATTATTGAAATGACATGAATTTTAAGAAGGGATTCATCATCATCGACCCATTACGCTACTGTGCACGGGTCAGAATGAGAACGGTTAGGCCATAGTTCACCACGCTGGCCAAGTGCGTATTCGTAGACCTCAGACACCTTCAAGAACTTTACATAAAATCTTAACTACTAGACCATCACACAAAACAAATAGTGTTATTCTTGTTGTTGTTGCTGTTGTTGATGATGATGATGATGGTGGTGATGATGTTGATGTTGATTTTATGTACCAGCGTATTTACTCAGCAGTGGGATGTACAGTGGGGCCTGGGTTTGATGGTAATGATAGTTGTTGATGATATTGATCTTGCAGCTTGGTGATGCAATTAATAATAATGAAAATTCCCAATTCCAGTGTACAGATGCTACGGGAGTTGGCAGGAGGGCAACCGTGGGTTCCTGATCGCGGCGCCAGTGGCCAGGGCATCCTCACATCCGCGTACCTTCTGCTTTATGTATGAACATACGCTAGGAAACGGTGAGTTTGTTTGTTTGTTTGTGCAGATTGTAACCGATGTACAAACTTAAGTGACGGCGGCCGCGGTCAGGAGTCGGACGGATGACCATTAATGGACACACTTTGTGCGGAGGGCACGTTGGCTGTCGGTCCCGGTTGCTATCATTAAATAGCAGTTATTTAACCTTGTCAGAAGCCTTGTGGATAATTTAAAATTATCCGATAGGAGACGGCCACTAACCTATGTCTCTCACCAATGCGGATGGGAGCAGCGTGATGGAGTATGCTGCTGCATCTGTTCATGAAGTGTCTGCCCGGTTATAGGTAGAGACACGTACACACACACACACACAATAAGATAGTAATAGAAGATGATGGTGAAGATTATGACGATAATAATGATGATGATGATAATGATGATAATGATACATTTAAAATATAATATTGAAGAAAAATAATTTAAATCATAAATAAACTGTCATATTTCAACTGTCTGTCCGTTCGTTACAGAGACCCACAACGGTGCGCTGTCGCTCAGCGCCGTGTCCCGCTCCTGCGACCGGAGCGTGGTCCCAGGCCGCGAGGGGGATAAGGCCTACAATCTCACCAGCAACGGTGAATGCTCACTTTATTATATGTAATAGGAGTGTGATCCCCCCACTAACCGGCCTCCTGCTGCGGGAGGTGTAGGTCCGCGGGGCTGGCTGACCTCACATCTGGCCGCCGGCGACAACGCGCGCGCTCGCTGCACGAATTATTGTATCTCGATGTTCCGGCGTAATGGATTTTTGAGCGCTGGCATCGTCTTTAACTTAACGCAAGAGGAAGTGGCAACGAGCGTGCTAACCACCTGGTGATTGTTTGGTAGAAGGTAGAACCATAGCTCGTCCGGGAGGTTCCAAGGCCACCCTCAAAATCAATTGAGGCAATTGTGTTTCGGTTGGATAGGTGTGGTTGCCGGGTACACTTACAGAAGCAACCGTCTTAGTCCTCGACCGTAGTGATCCATCTACGTACGACCTCAATTAAACTTTAATTTCTGTTTGAGGTTAGATGTGGATGTACATGGACTGCAATGACCACTTAATATCATGTGGCCTGCATGCTCGTTTGCTATTCTTCATAGTTCTAAATAATAAACGTAATAAAAAATATTTCACAGATGTCATACTCCTTAAATGGCACAGATAATGCTAAAGACCAACCTAAGTTCCATTTAATTTAAAAACAAGCTGATATGATTTCCGCAACATGGTGCGCGCGCACCGTAAAAATTCACTCTTCATTTCTTCATCTTATTTTCATGATGTACTGAAAGAAGTGTAACTTCAATATTTTCATTTGATTTGATTAACATGTAATCCATTCAAAACCTGCAGGCACCTGCGAGCAGAGCAGCAAATACAACAGCCACGGACACAGCGCGTCGCCGGCGGCCGCCATCTTGCTGACGTCACTGCTCCTCGCGGCTGCTAGATGATACGGCTGCGTGTAGACGCGACACGATCGGCTTGGATACGGGTTTCGTTGGTGAATTCAATGTTTTAACAACTGGGACGGTAGTTCGAAAGTGTACGTAGATGTCGCCACTGTGTACGTCAAACTGACGGTATGTCGAGTTATGTATGTGATAATATCCGTAAATGGAAAATGAACCTGGATTCGTTATTGAAACCACACAAATTCGCCAAACCCACAAAACCACAAAAACATTCGCTGATGTAAATTGTTTGTCTCTGTCTTAGTATCAGAGATAACGCAATGGTTAGAATCCGGCCTCTCACACTCGGGTTCCGGGGTTCGACTTCCGCACATAAATTCATCATTTAGATGTCTGGCAGCTGGCCGGGAATCGAATCTGGAACGCTGTGCGTGTCAGACCGGTATTATAACGGTTGTGCCATACAGGTCATCAAAATCAGTAACAGCTTAGTAGAAGATCCCCCTTCTCACGCTGGGGGTCCGGGCTTCCAATCCCACATGCACGCATCATATTGAAAAATTATACCCGTATCAGAAGTTTATTATCACTCGCTTTAACGGCGAAGGAAAACATCGTGAGAATACCTACACATACGAGAGTTTTCTGCAAAGTTCTCGAAGGTGTGTGAAATCTATGAATCCGCACTGGACCAGCGTGGTGGACTATGGTTCAATCATCCCATACTTAAAAAGACCAATACCAACGAAACAGTAATGGATTGATGATAAACGAATCTATTATTCATTCTCAATCTACGTCATTACAATACACCACAACACAACACAATACAAAATAATACAATACACCACAATACAATAGAACACAACACAATAATATTTTTTATTTTACAACATTAAAATAAAACATACATTTTTATATACAGAAAAGTATCTATTACATTGCACGCTGTGAAGTCTACTAAAAACTCTTCAATTGTATAACTACATACAATTGAAGTATAACTATAAGAACTATAACTATAAATTATCGATCTATGGGGTTTATGAGTAATACAGATCACCTAATATCGAGTAGATTTCACGCTACTTCTCTCAGAAAAATGCAACAATAGATTTCAATACTTCCAGTTAAAAAATGAATGGTAATAATAATTCGCCCCCCCCCCCCCCCCAACCAACCGTGAAGCTTTTTGTTTGGATTGGAGGTGGCGTGGTCGGGTACACACAGCGAGGGGACCGTCTCAGTCCTCAGTGGTGACGCATCTACGTACGACCTCGGATAATTCAGTCATGTTGAGCTTAGATGTGGCTGACATGGGCTGCAGTGGCCATTTAACATCAGGTAGTCTGTATGCTCATGTTCACTACTGTTTTCACATAAAAAAAATGTTATTACTTTTAAATGTTTAATCACTTTTAAACTTAAAAAGATCATTTGTAAAAATCTACTGTTAACTGAAAACTACCCTTTTTTTCATTATTATTTTTAAAAATTCATTATTATTTTTTAACCTAGTGAAAACATAGAAACCCTATCCAATCCGTGCGGACCGATATTGAACTACATAATTATTGTAATTAATGTTGCTTTTTGCAAAATTATGCTTAAAAACCTTAACCCCCCCCCCCCCCTCCATTTGCGTTTGTAATTCGACCATTCATTCCCGACTTCAATCCCCTTTTGTGTTTGTTTTTCGACCAGTGATTCGCCAAAAAGTTTATTCCGGCATTTCGGAGCATTTCGTGTATTTCAAAGCTTTTCCTCAGTTGTTAGTGAGTATGTTATGTATTTTTAATATTTATAAACGAAATATTGAATATTTATGAAGTGTGAGCGTGTTGTATACGATTGTATACATCGTGTTTTTTTTTGTATATCATTATAATTCGCTGATACTCTGCAATCATATTGTTAAATGGAATGTTTTTTTTTTTTCATTTAAAAAAAGTTTTTCTTTAAACAATACATTTCTATACAATACGGTTTCACTCGCTCTGGATCAAGTTGCTAATTTATTAATATTAAATTCATAATTTTGTTACTTTCAATAAATAAGTCATTTAATTGTATTCTATCAGTAACACTAATGGAAAAAATGTTTTTTGTACAAATTTGTAAAATATTTTTTTTACATTACAAATGTAAAAAGCATTGTAAATTACAATACAATGCAATCTCTACAAATAAATAATTACAAAAATGTAAAAAAAATCATCAATAGTTTTTTTTTACATCTTTGCATTTATTTGTAGAGAAACAGATTATTTAATCGATTTACGATTAATTAATAGAAACAAAATATATTAATATATTCAAGCATTTGATCCTCAGTGTAAAAATATTTTCTAGGTTAGTATTGGAACTAAACAATGTTATACTGGAACGAAAAAAACGTGATCACCCTGTATATATAAGGAAAGAAGGTATAAAAATGCGATTAATTAAGTAATTTTACTTATGTCATTTGTTTAAGCTAAACTTTTTTGACACCCACTTAAATTCCTTGAGGCCCTTAAATAGGCGTAATATTTTTAATTTTATCTCAAAAAACATTTTTAAATTTTGTTTTCTTCAAATATTTTCTTGATATTTTTTTCAATTTTTGAGGACAAGTATATAAATATATTATTTATAGAAAAAAACGCGCTTTTCAACTATACATTTGTACTGTACGCTATATTATTATACAGAATAAAAGATAAGTCTAAATTTAAAATAGATAGATTTAATGTAGAGAAATTGTGCTGAGCATTTTTCTTTCGAAAACGTCCAAGATTTTTCGGTGTTGTCTTTTTTCACGGTATTTGTTTTTTTTTTTATATTTTTTAGGGTTATTTTGTTTTTTTTTTCATCTATTTTTTTCTTATTTTATCTATGGAACGGGTAGAAAAAAATTTAAAATGATGTAATTTTTTGTCTCGTTCTAATTAATTAAGTCTGTTTTATTAGTTATAACGGTAGATAGGCAACTATTAATATAAAAATGAGATTTTTGACATTAAACTCATCTTTAAAGAATTATAACAGAGTGTGGTGTATGCCATTCGCTACCAATTCGGAACCACCGCACTTGCTTATGTGAATCAGGTCGGTGTGAGCCTCCAGCAGCAAAGTTAATTGCTGTTATTGGGAACGGTGCGGTCGGACCGGAGACTCTTAATTTAATATTTTTCTTTTTTGCGTGCGCCTTCTAGCGTTACACTGTTCAAAGGATCCCTAATCGCAATCTGTCCCAGAATTATGATTTTTCATTTAATTAAAATTTTAATTATTTTACAAATTTTCATGTATTCTACACGTACTAGCTTACTTACTAGATAACTAGGAAGTTACTAGCTAGCGTACTGGGTAGCTAGCAAGTTACTAGCTAGCGTTCTAGATAGCTAGCGAATGCAAATACAAGTAATAATCAATAGGTATTATTATACTTAGTTCAGCTTGGTGGCAACTATTTATTTTATCATTACTATTACTTTGACACTTGACAGGGGCACGGCTGAGCTGTCAAATAGTTTTATTAATATCTTTTGATACTAAAGAAACTGGATAGCTGGATACTTGTGTAACTGGATATTTTGAACCCATTGTTAACAATTACTGAAATACTGATATAAGTTTCAACTCTGGGTTCGTGCCTTTACGAGTGGAGTTTACATAATTCCTCTATAAATTTTTAGTCATTCTCCTTAGATCTTATGAAAGCCACACATATTAAAACTATTCACGTGTTTGTTGGTAAGGATTTCATAAGCTTATTTATCGGTATAGAATATTATTCCTCAGTAGGAGTCTAATCGTTCGTCAATCTCGGGCACTAACATGCGGTGTTTCAACAAAAAAATGTTGCCTATATATTATTTTTGTTTTTTTTTTCTTTTTTGTAGTTTGTAATGCGTTAATTCCTTTCGACGCTTTCAAGCATTTAATAAGAAAAATAACACAGTGCTACTCGTAAATCTTGACCAATAGTAGATGTAAAATTATAATTGCTCATAAATTAAAAATAAATAGTTTGGAATTTTATTTGTGATATAAAATTAATTTAAGAATAATTAAATAAACTAACTCGTGTACATACAAGTATTCATTAGAACCGAGTTCCTGGTGTGCACACATATTGCGTTGCGGTTGCGTCTCGCGACACGGTTTCCTCGCGATAGCGACTAAGTGAATTGATTACATCAATGCTTGCCTATAAATGTATTATTATTTTTAAACGGAAAATAATAACGTTTAGCTCAAGAGACTATTTGTACATAATACTTAGTGGGATAGTTTATATATAAAATCATATTTTATAAAACTTAACACATTTTTAAAATTAAATACAGGATGAGAGTATTGATTTTAAAAAATAAATAAATGATGATAATAAATAGCGTTAGTTGCGTCGAATCGAATGCGAGTCCGTCGGGAGCTTCCGCTTCCGGCGGACGTAATAAATATTTTTGTTCAAACTTTTTCGATTAACCGTGTTATCTGCACAAGACGTTTATAATGTAATTTCACTTAGTATTTAAGGCGGCTTCTTTTGATTTTTATTTATTGATTAAATTAAATTATATAAATAATTAAGCGCAACGTCACAATGTGAATAAAATGCACTGACTCGTGTAAAAAAAATATAATAATACTCTATGGAATTGTAATTTATCAGCTTGTAAATATGTTCCTTATTGGTTCGGCTATAAAGATGTTTTTCAGTTTGTGATATTTTCGGTTCGGCTTGGTGGGACTCTATTTTATAGCTGATAAGTATTTTTTTTAACTTGGCTTTTTCGTTTAGTGAACGACCCGGCGTGCCGCGGGCCACCATCGGCCACCATCGTACTATTAATGTGTAAGCCTATCATTATATTTTGATTACTGAAATATATTTGAAAATCATGTCTTGTTTTATTTACCCTCATGCAGATTTCGATTAAAAAAGTAAAATAAAACTGTGACCGTCACAGGACTGATGGTTGTTGAAAGAATAAATAAATGTGCAAAAAAAATAGATCGGGTGCAGTGGGACAGGTCTACGCCCAGCAGTGGACTGATGTGCGCTGAAGATGATTACGATGAGATGGTGGGTACGGGTCTTTTAAAAAAAAAAAACTTAATTTGCCGCACCGGGCTCAAACCTCCTCTGTGTGCCCATAAAGTTTAGCTTGCTGGTAAATCCATTCCGCTATATGCATGTTTATGTACATATATTTACTTTTCCTATTAATGGAAGTGAACAGGTGTTAAAACTACAGTTCGTTCGTTCGGCAAAGTACCTCCGACGCGATCATAATACGTCGTGAAGCAATTCGTATTTCGGTTGAAGATGAATGATGGTCGGTACATTTACAGTGAGGTGGCCGTTTCAGTCTTCAGTAGTGACGCATCTAGCTTAGATAAAACTTCAGTCCTATTTGAGGTTAAATGTGGGTGTCCATGGGCTGCAGTGACCAGTACTTTGTTTGCTATTCTTGTCACCAGAGCCCGATCTAACGGGAAGGAAGACAGGCAATCACCCAGAGCAGCAAAACTGAGGGCGGTAGCACAAGAACAATCTTATGAAAATTACAGATAAAACAGTTAAGTCGGTTAAAATTGCACCAAACCATCTCTGGAATAAGATGCTCATGACTTGTAAGAGGCGATAAAATTATGTATGCCCAAGCGGCTAACTAGCTGGACAGGCCCCAGCATTTCACAAAAAAAAATAGGATTCTTATAAGAACAAACACACGGAATTTAAATTTTTGATTTATTATTTTTTCAATATTAACCAATGATTGATCCTTAAGCGGTTACAGTATAGTTTAGCATAGCGTAGATAACCTTAGTCCATACAATTTACAGCAGTGAAAATTGGTTTTGCGAACGTACCACGATTTTGACTAAACATTCAAAATTTTAACTGGTTCGCAAGAACCAAAGAAAGTTCATAATTATGTATATTACAAACCATTCACGAAAACATTAAAATATGTATTGAGGAGATTCGAATGGGGTCCGTGTTTACAACGCGAACGCCATTTTGTAAATTTTTGAAGTAAAAAAAAATAATAAGAACAAGATAGGTACGTTGGTTTACTGGAACAATTGACACGAGCATTTTAATATATTTTTTAATTTATACGATCAATATATTTTAAAAACAAGGAAGACCTAAGAAACCGTTGATAATTATTTCGTGTATTAAAAATACAGATAAAGCATGTTAATAAGGAGTTAAACATTCTTAAAACTTTAAAATCTATTCTGGACGTATACACTCCTCATTTAACACTTTGAAAAGACCAAATTATAATATAAAATGGCGTCTCGTTTGACAGCTGTCAATGTCAGAAAATATTAATTATCTTTGACAGACGTCGTTTCCCGCGTAAACACGAACCAAAGACAAGTGGAAGCAACCCTCGATGCCTTAATAATTAACGGAGTACAAAATTACACTTTTTTCGCTCTGTAAATGTAAAATATATATTATTATGATTATTTTTCCACATCTCTCTAACCGTACAGTTACATTCAAGGCATTTTTACAATATAAATCATATATGCATAACATATGCGATCGAATCTTCCATACGACCTATCAAAAATTATTTAATTAATAAATTAGCTAGCGTATTGGAATTATCTACATGTGATTACTTAATAAAATTAAATACACGAACAATGCAATTGTCAAACTTCATACTCGTCAAATATGTCACCTTTTTTTTCCTCTTCAACTATTTACTTTTTTTATAAGAATGGTTATACGTATCATAAACACCAATCAACTTACATTACAACCAAATCACTTAACAATCAAAAATTTAATACAAATTACAGTTTTCAATAAAAACGCGTGTAAAAACCATAATATTTAAATGAGCATTAAGAAACATATACCGCTCCTTAGATTGGGTCGTAATTCTTCACCGGCCCTCTCACATCTATCTCAAATATTTTCATTTAGTTTTATTGAATATAGAAAAATGACAACAAAAAAAAATTAATGACATTTCCGACACATTTTTACAACCTAACGCAAAATAATGTATTTCAAATCAGTCATTCCTTTAGTTGCACACATGACATATATTTTAAGCACATTTTTTATAATAATCATTTGGTTACTGAAACAATTATGATATGTGACACAGGTATTAATATGATGATTTATAACATACGATACGTGTGACTAGAATGCACATAAATGTAATAATAAATTAAACTTAACGTAAATATTGATAAACACAAGTTGAACAATTATTCGGGCGGTTCTTAAAGAAGCAACTTAGACTTAGCGACGACGATTATTCACTTGTCGCAAAATCGCAAAGTTGCATCCTTCAAAAAACCACCTTCACTCGACAATAATTACTATATAACCAAACAGAAATCATTG
Organism: Phareas burnsi; assembly: GCA_018249415.1. Lineage (NCBI taxonomy): Eukaryota > Metazoa > Arthropoda > Insecta > Lepidoptera > Hesperiidae > Phareas > Phareas burnsi. Next base: position 4,610 of record DWKL01000506.1, on the reverse strand, counting down.
ATAACTTTATCTAACAAATTTCAATTTTAATTTACAATAAGTTCATAAAATACTTAAATTAACTAATTTTAACTAGTTCAAATATTATAGGAAAATATATGTAATAAGCACGCTTATTAAAAAGAGTAAAGTATATTTTCAAAGTCGTAAGTTTTACGACTTTTCAAAATATACTTACAATTTTCGAATTTAAATTACTTACTTAATTAGCACGCTTTAAAATTAAATTAATACATCATATAAATGGAAAAAACAATATTTTTATTTAATGGTAACGAATATACAAATAAAATAATAAGAAATTAACTATTTCTTTTCATTTGTATTCCGATGAGATACGATTTCAATTAAATAAAAAAAACATGGATATTTATATGTATCTCGTGAAAAAAAATTTATATCAAGTCAAACAGTAACATATCTGTTCGTACACACGTCACAGGTCTAGATTATCCCTGACCTGATTAATATAAAAATAATAAATTACATATATATATATATATATAAATATATAATATACTTCACAATGTGCGTTCAATACATTCACACTTATGTATTTAATAATACATACAAAATTTAATGACTCTAAACCTATTTACAAGGACAGTACCACGCTCAGAATTACGCGTACCATGAGGCATCATGAGGTACCATGAGGTAACATAAACATTGATGAACAAAAGATGAACAATTATTGAGGGCGTTCCTTAAAGAAGCGACCGAACGACATCATTTTATTATTCACCTGTCGCAAAATCGCATCCTTAAAAAAACATCTTCACGCAATTTAATGTATCATATTGACTAAAAAAATTAATTTTTTAATTCACAAAATAAACAGTTGAATTTAACAGAACAGTAGTAAGTACATTTCACCACAGCCCGATCTAAGGGGGGCAAGCCGGGCAATTGCCCAGAGCAGCAAAAACTAATCGGCATAATTGAGGATGATTGCACGAAGAGAAAAATCTTATAAAAAATTCAGGCCTGAAGTGGTGTAATTGTAAAGGCCGGCAAAGATGTTTGCCCAGAGCGGCTAAATAGATCGGGTCTAGCATCTCACGGCAGGATTAATCATATAATCATTAATTCCGTGAACAGAAATCGATACATGTCATTACAAAGGCGAAAAAATATATATTTTTAGTACTATTTCTGGCACAAAGGCGAAAAAAAAAACATTTTTTATGTACTATTTTTTTACCTAAAAAAATATAATAATATCCCCATAATATCGCATACCACCTGAGCGTAGTTCATTAACAACACACTAATATTATCATGCGACCGTACAACCGATATGGCCAATGACCATTTGACCGAGACATTTTCACAGCAAAATCATTCTTCCGTATTCAAAACATGATAGAGGGCGTATGCGTCACTAGTGATAATTTCACACGTAAAATGGTTCTACCTAGATCAACGTTTGTGTAAAGTAATCGCGAATACATACACCCTTATCGAATGCATAAATCTTTACGACTCTTTTCTTTTTGTTAACTTATATTTTCTCTTCAGACCACATAGTCCAAACATGAACGAATTCGTACTACTGTACTAGTCAAATATGTCTTGGAAACGATTCCAAATTTCTACTTTTTTCACTACATGTTAAGTGGCTACCGCTTTCCATGGATTTTTTATACCTAAACCTAGCGATAAGGCAGACGGGCCAACTGATGGAAAATGGTCAACGTCACCTGGGCTTTTGCAACTCCAAAGGAATTACCAGCATCGCCGGCCTCGAAGGAAAGCACTTTTCCCCCATGTCATAGCGCTCCGTGAATAACAAAGGAAGGAGCTCGTTCCACATCGTGCACGTACGCGGTAGAAAGGAACGCGCAAACCGAACCGTGGGGGACCGCCCCGGGTCCAGTTGATGTGGATGGAACTTCATCCTTCGCGAATGGTACGATGGAAGAAGGGTGACCTGGATACATTTGTGTAAAACGCTCAATATGACATATCAACTTCACGTCGAAAGATGCCTCGCTAGTAATGAGGACTAAGTAGACACGATCTACGTTCATAATAAAAAAAACGAATGTCTATAGCACAACCGTGACCTCTTCACAGATGCATTAAAGAAATTTGCACCAAAGTTCTATTTAAATAATCGGGTCAATTAAAAACATCGGGTCTACCGCCTGATGTTGTTTTGTTATTCTGAAATAATGAATCATTTACAAAATATTTTTTTGTATTTTAATGGAACTGATATAAATAGCGTGCAATAGGCATGTGATTCCACGGCGCTTATAAACTTTATTCGTGTAATAAAATTATACTTGATGATAAAATATCACCTGATGTCTCTCCATCCATCCATCTCAAAGTCATCTCAGTATTGCATTACTGGAACCGCTCAGCAAAATTTCATGCTTCTAACCCACCGGTACGCCGTGATAGCCTAGTGGTTAAGATTCCAGTCTCTCCGGGGTTCAGACTTCGGACCGGCACGGACTTCTGATTATTCGAAGTTATGTGCGTAATTAATATTAATTATCACTTGCTTTGACGGCGAAAGAGAACATCGTGAGGAAACCTACATACCTGAGAGTTCTAAAGTAAAGTTCTTGAAGATGTGTGAAGTCTACCAATCCGCACTTGGCCAGTGTGGTGGACTATGGCCTGACCCTTCTCATTCTGGGAAGAGACTCGTGTCAAGCGATGGAACAATAATGTGTTGATGATGAAACCCAGCGGTTTAAGTGCGTTGTCCGTCAGTCAGTCAATTTTAAAATTTCCAAGTAGAATAAATTCAGAGACAGTGGTTCCGGTCAAAATTCGTCTGCTACGATCACAAACACCCTAGGGAACCCCTAATTTAAAGAGGAGGCCTATCTAAGAGCGGACTTAAAGGCCTGCTATTTCGTGTCCCTTTTATTTTTTTAATATTTGAAGAATAACAAAAGAGTGCAGGCCTGCTGATATTAAGGGATCACTGCAGCCCATTGACACCCACATCTAACCTCAACCAACTGAATCTCTACCTAAAATCGTATGTATATCCATCAATACTCCTGAGGACTAGATTGTGAAGGCGACGGTACCTCCACGGACGAAAAGTCCTAGCTATCAAAACCTAGACTCATATTGGACTACGTGGTCTGTTTAAAACTATTACTACAGTGTCGATGGTTGGAATTAGCGTGCGTTCAATAGACAAAGTTATTCTTCCTAAATGACAGTTTTAACTAACATTTGTAACTAATTTTCTTTTTTTTTTTTTTTTTTTTTTATTCACAATAATTCGAGCATGTCACAAATGTTTAATTCCCGACGATATTTTAAATAGCGAATTTACATTCCGATTAACACGTGACGTAATTTTGTCTAATATTCTACACGGTCTTAAGACATTGACACTACATACGAAAATGTTATTCATTCAACATCAAACGATATGGTAACACTTTTATGAGATATGAACATTTTATTACCAACAAAAGGACGTCCGCGCTCGAAAGTGTTTGAACTAGATGAGCGACAATTTAAAGCAATATCGCCAGTCAGCGTTCGACCGAGCAAGAGGCCGAACGTGCGTAATCCATTCGTGTAATAAATCAATCGTAAAATTCTGCTTATATGCACAAAAGAATGGCGTATATATTTAATGCGCTTAGCTCTTATTTATAATTTAAATGTTTTTTTAGAATAAAAGAAGCAAACGAGGGTATCATCCATCTGATGGTAAGTGGTCACTGCCGCCCATGGATTCCGTGATCAACCCCGAATAGCATTGAAGTTCGTCGATCGGCCACACAGGTTTCTTTTATGTTTGAAGAGCAAGCGTGCTTGCAGCCCACCTGATGAGTATTGGCCGCTGCAACCCATGGTCGCCCACATCTAACCTCGAGCAAAACTGGAGTTTTACCCGAGGTCATACGTTAATGCGTCACTACTACTAAGGACTAAGATGGTCGCCATGCTGCAAGTGTGCCCGGCACCTGCGCCTCCCTCCCGGACTTCAACCGTTTGAAGTTGGATATGGGTGTCCACGGGCTGCGATGGCCACTTAATTTCTATGGTCCGCTCGCTCGTTTGCTCCTCTTCTCACATGAAAACCAATGAGCCGTATGTTTTAAAGATATTATTTTTGTTGTATCCTCATAAAAATAATTAAACAACCAATTTGTTATGCATTTGTTGTTAACCAATCGGGCGCGTGAGCCACGCCCCCTCGCGCTACCACCTTACATTGCTCCGTGTTTCAAACAGTAAGATTTAAACGATATATTGCTAAGGAAACATTCACGTTAATATGTTTTACGGACACTTTTTCACGAAGACGAGCCATAACGTCCATTTGCCGGTAGATCAATGTGTATGGCCTTAAATTTTAATTAATGACTGTGTAAACATATGGACATTTCTCCTACAAGTTTAGAGTGCAATCTATTTGTACACGGCAATTCGTACGCGTAAGATTTTATATGTATACCAAGAAACGCATACTGGTAAGTATAAGGGGGCTACGTCAATACTTGTTTTAAAAAAAAAAAAAATATATATATATATATATATTTAAAGCGATGACACCACTAGTCTGGTGAAATGCCGTACGCATGGCCGTTGCGTACTAATGTTCCGGGGTTCGAAACCAA
>DWKL01000505.1:0-18483 GCA_018249415.1 Phareas burnsi | reverse complement strand
GACCGGCAGCTTAGTGCCTTCCGAAGCACGGAAGCGCGCATGAAATTTGGTCCCTGGCGTCACCCAACCAATTCTTGACCACGCCCGAGGTTGCTTAACTCTGTAGATCAGTTAAGATCAACGTAAGCCGCGGGGCTGTGTGCGCTTCACCCCTGCACTGTCGAGGAGGAAGATGGAGCACCTCATAACAGTGAATCTCTCTTCAAACCAGAACACAGCAACGTTGCATTGCGGCCGTGAGGTAGAAAAAGGGGTATCTATAGGTGGTGTGGCCGCAATCAAACCAGTAACACCTTTATTCAAACTACCCGTTTTAACAGTTATTTTTTTCCAAAGAGTTGTACCTACCTTTTACTCAAACTACCGTCTAAATATTTTTTTTTTAGATTGATATCTATCACTTTATACACAAAGTACCCTACATAAAAATTTTTTTTGCTGAGTTACTTACCCTTTTACTAAAACTATCCTCCTTACAGGATTTTTTAACAATTGTACAACCCGCTCTAAAGCTGTATTCTTTTATAAATTTTTTTGAAAGAGATCTATCAACGTTTATCAAAATTATCATTCATATATATATTTAAAACCATTCCATCCATGAATATAATTTTTAGAGAGACTTCCGGCAAAGTTTATTCAAACTACCCTCTTCTTCACAAACGATCACAGGTGCAAAATTCCCGTTCGTGATGAAGCTGTGCTTCTCGTCGTCGCGACAGATCGGGCAGGGGAAGGGCCAGCCGCAGTCCAAACAGAGCCCCGAACAGCAGAATCGGCAGGGTCAGAACAACGGACTAGAACACGACATGTACTAGTAAGATATCGATTTATATATACATAAATATATATAGTGAAGTGACAACCCTTGTAATATAACTCGCGGGATGACGCGGAACGTTGTCTCGGTACAATGATGCAAAGTGTTTTAAATAAAAGACATGTATTGTATTGTATTGTATGTAAATTGTGTTTTTTGTGGACGACGAACGGACCAAAATGTTAAGTCGATTCGGAATGCGTTTCATATTTTATTTTTTATTTTTAATAATGTGTCGTATTGTTGGATTACGAGGTCGATGGTGCGTGCGCTGCTTTTTGCGAAGTTGACATTTCGACGGTTGGTCGCATGAAAGTCGATAAACTAATGACATTTCTGTAAATTGAGCATACAATGTATATCTGGTCTTCACATATACATATCATATCAAATACAATGTAAAAATGACTCTTGTGTGGCTTATTCCATGCTGATATCCGTTGTTCATTTAATAATTATTAGCAATATATAAGTCACTAATTTAATTCCATATTTTTCATGCGACTCATCGAGCAATGTTCAGTGCAAAAAGTAGCAAGTTTGTCCTCGCCCTTGGACGGAAAACACTGACATAGCCGGTCGGTGTGGCCATGGTCGATTTTGAAGGTTAAGCCAAAGAATAAGTAATGTTACCAGCTTCGATGAAATTACTTTGTTATTGATAGATTTTAATGGAATAGTTGTCAATTTTTGTTTCTCTATAATATTTGTAAATTTAATGTAGAGTGTAAAGTTACGATAAATAATAAATTGCTGGTTTTCTGCACAAATGGATATAAATAAATATGATTAGGTGTGAAGTACTTTATTGATGTTAATAATAATATTATTATACTTTTGAAGCCGTTCGGACATTATATATTGTAGAATAGACACCGGCCTAACTTTTATTCTGTAAAAAGGCATAGGTTACTCGACATTCTGCCATCGTAGGTGCTTAAAATGCAAATTTACATAGAATTGACGAAATAATTGTTTGATGAAAACCTTTCTAAAACTCTATTCTTTTTAATTTAAATTATATAATTTGTTTTTGCTAAAATTTTTGGACTGAATCTTTACCCTCGACATCTATATAAATTAGCCGATTAAAAAATAAAGATTGTCTATATTTTAAGCAGTTTTACAGTAGGGACCATAGAGAAAATACATCTTTATATTTGCTTGGGAAATAATTCTTTAAATGTTAACTACGCTTTGAACTTTTTAAAAATATTTATTTGTGCTATAATCGTAATATAGCAAAGATGTGAAAAAGAAATTATTTTAATTTGTTCATAATATACATAGAACAATTTTTAAATAAATTTTAACAAGCAAAAATATAGATGGGACCTTTTATATTATATTATATATACCTTTCTTCGTTATTTTAACGAAATATATATATTTATATTCTTATATAAATTGTACAAGAACCTTTCCTAAATTACATTTCTTATTATCTGACACTAGAGCATTTGACTTCAAAATTTATTTCTATCGTTAAATTATCCTCGTCTTTTTAATTTACTCTCGTCTAAGCCAAATAATAAGCCAAAGTTTATTAAAATTGTTAGATTAATAAATAAATATTTAGATAAAGAAAAAAATTAAAACGACATCTGTACATAATATATGGAAGCCATTATGCGTTATGATTTGCTAAACTTTTGTAAGTGCAAGTACTCGAGTGTCATAAAAAATATGAAAAAAATATAACTTAGAAACGTATAATATACAGAATATGTTATGTAACGTAAGGATGTGAATTTATCGCACTAGTTGAGTGGTCTCAAATTTCTCGATTGAATACATATATGGTAAGAATAATAGTTGTAATTATAACGCCACTTTGAAATAGAGAAAAAAAATGTAACAATTTATTTTCTAAAATTTAGTCTTGCCCCTCTGATAACTGAAAAGTGTAAATTATAAGAAGAATTAATCAACATATCCATGTGACTAACACCGTAACAATTAAAATGAACAAAGGTGTCAATTTTCAAACCGTTCACTAGTTGAACCCGTTAGTTTAAGATTGTGTATAGATTATTGCAGTAATTTGTGTGCGTGGTTCTGTGGGCGAGTCAACTTTGTATGAATACAATTGACTTTGATACATCATCAGTTAAGTGGAAAACTGACATATTTTAAAAATAAGGTTTTCAATTTGAGGGTAATATTTCATTGTTATTTTAATTTGGGAACTATGAATGGCAGAAAATTTATAAACATTACGGGGCTTAACGATAAAGTAGAAAAAGAGCACATGCGACATCTAGTATTAGTATCGTGAAGATTTTTATAAAAATATACAGACGGGAATGTCGAAAATTCGAGAAGATGAAATATGTCACTTTTCTGTTTAATTGACTTTATGTGCAGTTTGATAAATACAATTAATAACAGTAAGCAATGAAAATATTAATTCTCATATATAGTCTGCGTCTGTCTGTTTTGGACACTTTTGGCGCCAACATTTAAAGTTGGTAGAACCTTTCTTGTTTCGATTCCAGAGGCACCACCGCTGCACCTATCTCTGACTTGCAAAAGCATTGTTACTCTGCTGTGTTTTGTGGTATAAATAGTGTAGAAAAGAAGGGACGATGATTACGTCCTGAGCTCAGGGGCAGCAGCGGTACCTTGTGTGACCGGACTCAGGTAGAACCTTCAATGCTATTTGTAATTGACTGCAGATGTCCATACGGCAACGACTTTAACATCCGACGGACCGAATCTACTTCGCTATACTGTAAAAAACTCGTGCGCCACAGAGCCACCCACACATGTTAATGAATTTCCCTACGCTGTATTTAAAGATATTGCTCGGTACAGTCGCGTACATATATCGTTTATTTTGTTAAAAATTTGAACGTGTTGCTTTTTAAGCTTAACGGAGCTTAATTTAGATTTGTACTTAAGCAAACTTACTCGTAATGTAGTTTTTAATGGTAACGCAACGACATGTTGTGCGCGACTGTACACATTTAACCCGTCTCAAGCCAAACGCAACTGTTCCACTATGAATTTCGGGTCTCGCGAACATTTTTCACCGATTTATACTGGCAGAGGAGAGATCCGTGCCCAGCAATGAGACTTCAAAAGAGTGTAGGCGAACATTTTTTTTAAGGATTTAAATATTACTTTTTAATGTTATTTTTACTGGAAGATCTGTAGTTATATCTATCTGAAGACTAAGGTAGCATTTACGGTATGTCTACACCTCTATGGCCGTAGAATATCTATGTAAGCTTTTCCTTTTTTTACATATTCAGTAAAAAACAAAATACTCGACCCATAAAGTAACATTACGTCTATAGCCATCCTTAGATGAACATCAAAATTGGTTGCAGATGGGCAACACTGACCACTGTGGTATTGTTCAAGTTCAAGATAGTATTGCCGGTATGATGCACTCGAAATTCATACTAGAACATTTCGCGTTCGTTTTAATAATTAAAGATACAAGTCAATTTGTGTATTTGATTTCGTAGCTGTATGTAAGTGTGCGTATGACGGTATTAGTGTAAAAGCTTCTTAGTAGCAAACTACATATCACAAGGACAAATAAGAAATATACTTATAATTAAATATACAAGTTATTGATTAATGTTAAAAAATAAAACACTATAAGTACATGTCTTTTCTCACAAACAAAAATACACGAGCAGCCTGATTTTTTTTTATCTATATTTTATTTTTTAATCTATTTTTTTTTCTTTTCTGACAGTTCAGTTCCTTCGTGCCATAATTTTCTGTTTGTGCTCGTTTTAAAAATATATTTATTAATTACTGACATTAATTTATACTTACAACATTATACGCCGTTTAGTTGAAAAATTGTTTTTAGGGATGTTTTTTTTTTAATTTTAGAATACTCGAACTCCATTGTTAAACGGATATTTAAATTTGAAAACATGCTGCATATTTTTAGAATCTTATTGACGTAATGGATAAATGGGATAGAAAATATCGTTATTTCGACCGAAAGTAGCAGTAGACCGAAATACATCAAGGCCTTAATTAGCTTTTAATACATATAAGTACAATTCGCTCGATAATTATAAATAGATTTCTTTACAAACATTAAAAAATGAACTATGATACTTATTTTGATACATATTAATATATTTTGGTTCAAGGTCAAAGTTTTGATATTGAAAGTCACAAAAAAAACATTTCAAAAACACATTTTTCTGCTGATCGGCGTTGTCGGTACATGCGAACTCACATTTTGAACGTATTTGCTTCTAGCTAACGGCGATGCTGCGGCGCACACACATTCACACATATCAAGACGGAGGCAACACACAGACACACACAGCACACCAGCACGAGTGGGGGGTGGGGGAGGGGGTCTTGGAATGCCATTGACAAAAAAATTAGACTCAAATATAACGCATAGCAACATCGATTACAGAGTTACCATTGACAAATAATGGCGCATATTTACAGCGGGTGTAATTTTGCACAATGGCAACGATGTTGAATAATTCCTTTAAAGTAATTAACGATTATTGTGATTTAGATCACTACTATAAAGACATTAACAGTTAGTTTTTTAATATAATATTAGACACAGTAACAAGAATTTTCATGTATAACACATTTAACATTTCCATTTTTTTTTCGTTTTTTTTTAATTCTTCTTTTATATTCTTTCTTTCTTTTCGTGTCCGGAGCGACGCTCCGTGCAATGCGTATGCATTTTGTTTTGTGAAATTAGCTCTTTAGGTACTGTGTAAGCACTATTCCCACTTATGTAATTTTTAGAATTTAGTTGTGTATCATGCCGCGGTGTCATTTTCAAAATTTTTCGATGTAAATTTTTTTTTCACTGAATTTAATACTAACCAATTACAATATGGATTATGTTTGAAGGTGGCACCGCGTTTCCCATTTATAATTAGATGTAATTAATTTGTGACTTTGTTTTCGTGGTGAAGTTTAAAAGAATTAAACTTAGATGTTTTCTTTTATTTCATAAACACCCTCGTTCTGTTCGTAATTTTGAAGATATATTGAATTTAAACCTAAAAAATGTATGTGAGATTTCCAACACATTGGTTGTACTGAAACGTGGCAGTTGTGAATTGTACAAGAAATAAAGATACTTGGTTTAAGGTAGACATTTTGGTTTTTATTTTCATTTTTATTATTTTAATATATTAGGCTTATGCTTGGAGTGTGCATGTTTCAGTTTTCATCGCATGTGTTTCGTGAATTTTTAATAATAAAAAAATGTAGAAGCGATTCTACTCATTTGTAATTGTTTGGCCATTTTTAACTTAAGAACCAAAAATACTAATTGTAAGAAATAGTTTTAGCACTCTTTAGGCTAGTAGGAAGTGTCATTGCAATGTCAATTATATTCGATTAGAGGGAAAAATTATGATCCGTAAAATTTTCTAAAAAAATTTCTTATGCTAAAATATTCTGGTGGTCAATCTAAGGAAATCAACTCGTGATGTGCCTGCCAATTAGGGGTACACTAAAAACTTATTCTTGCAATTTATAGATAACTTTGTGTGACTTGAAATATTTGCTAATCAACGTTGAGTTATGTCTAACCTATCGATACTCGGACTCTGAATTTTCGTGTGTAGTTTTCGACTGGATTCGAAATTATTTAGAATTAGATCGTGAATGTAAATGTCAACACCATAAAGTCTTTCGTTTAACGTGTACGTATAGATGTTTGTATGGCGTGAAGTGTGTTAGATTGACTATATAACTGTTTATGATATGGATTCATTTATTTACCGAACTACCCGCCGGAAGTATACAATTTTAATGTACAAGATGGGTAGGCTTATTTCCAGTCGTCTTTTTTTCCTTTAGTCATAGCGTAAACAGTATTATAGGCAACTTGAAAATTAAAAGAAATAGGCCCTTAAAATAGCTGATTAAAAACCATTGTTATCAGGTAAATAGATGCATATCTTTTTCTCTAGAAATATTTTGAAATAAAAAATAAATAAATGTTTTAGTGTTAGGGCATTGATGTCGTGATAGCTTATATTTGTGTTGATTGTACAGATAAATGATATATGTAATATTGTTTCGGTTGGTGTAATAATTTTATAATAGCTCGATGGATTGTATTGATAGTAATCACACAAAGTACGTGTTTCCACACACACGAATGCCGTCTAACATATTGGAGATTACAGTAAAAATATTAACAATTTTTGAGGGTACTTTGCACAAAATGTTTTACTATAATCTTCATGGATGTAATTTAGGAGCCAAATTTAGCATAACAGCGAGCAGTCTTAACAAATTATCTTTAACAAGTCACACTCATAAATAAATGTTAGCGGTTACCGAACTATTTTGATACACAATACATAGGCACGAAACCATGTTCAGAAAACTCCTTAACAGAACCAAAACGAAACTGCACTCTGGCATTTTACATACTTTTAAGATAATGTAACAATTATTATTTAGTTTGATCTTATTTCTTAGTCTTTCATTGGTATTAGGTACTTGTAGTTACATGGTTAACATTAAATACATGTCAACACAACAAAATATTCTTTCATTTCAACACTACCAATCATTCAGTCATCACCACACCTCTAATTTCACCATCCCTTTGTTATTTCGCTACAATATACTACTAAAACTATGACGAAGTCTGAAGAATCACTTGCCGTAAAAATATCGAGCTTCAAGGAGAATCAAGAATCACCATTCAAAAATGTCTTAAAAATTAATCACTGCAACTACAATTCTGCTATGTTTTCATAAAATAAAACTTTATATACCTACACTTTATTACCAAACATAATATTATACCCGAGTTTTTAATTCATTTCGATTTAATAAGTGATACAGTTTGATAAACTAAAACCAGTCTAGTATTATACTTACCTAACACAATATGCACCGAGAAGTACTCACAAATATATAAGCAAAATTTAAAAAAAAAATCACAATAGTAATATCATAGTTAAATTTATGATTATTTAACTGTAAAACACTGGGCAATAATGATCACTTTTAAAGACTACTATTTTTGAATCAAAAACTCTTGTATAACTATTATTCATCAAGGACAATATTTATTCAAAATTTAAATGTGGAAAGTATTAAGGTAAGTAAGAAAATCTTATACCTATATACATAAGTGTGTGCCGAATTTCAGTAATTTTTACAAAATTCATGGAAAATCGAATTTTACCAGAATACAGATCATGAATAACATGTAATGTTTATTTGCATACACTTTTTGTGTATTTAGTTAAAAAGGCGGCAAATTTTGCTGCTAACAGAAAAATGTAAGCGTTGTGCCTTCATATTACAATATAGTAGGTATGTAAGATTAATTTCAGCGTAAATTATTGTTGGCGTAACAACATTTAAAAATGGAAATTAAAATAAAATGTTAAAATTCATTGTGCCATTTTTATTGCTCAATTAATTGAAATTAACATAATAAGACAATCTGCTTACTTAATGTATACATAACACCGTTATAGATCAACACGTAGCTAGAAACGTAGATGGACAATATCTTACTTTCACTTGCATCAAAAATTAACAAAACTTATAAATCACCGAAGTATTTGTACAGAAATTAAATTGAAAAGTATGAAAACAGACAAAATAATAAGTATGTATATAGTTGGATTAATTGTTCTATGATATGTCGATTATTTTAATTTTATTGTAAATTCGTTGTAATAAAGTATACCTTAGGATGCTGCACTCGAGACGCGAAGAGTAATGTAAATTGTATAGAAAATAAATAATGTTTTTTGATTGATGAGAGATTTTATTTTACCCAGATTGATTAGATTTAAAAGAAATAAAAGAAAGAGATCAGATAGAACTTGCTACTAGTTGCTACTTGCAGTAAACTGTTGTCGATCTAATTCTATATTCCCGCCAACTCAGAAACCATAGATAATTTTTTTTTTTTGTTTTACAACAAAGATTTTCACACAGCTTGTGACTAAATATTTATTACATTAAAATTATTTATTTCGTATAAAAGTACATAAAATATTATGCAAAAAATAAATACATGTTATTCATGAAATATTGTTGGGATTTTTCAGAAATTTTTAAATATGGGCGTAATACGTACAATATTTGACATTGACGCACAAAGTCAGAAACACAGCGCCTCTATCGGCGAAAATGAGTTCTATTCTACACGTAATGGTGGCTGCTTGTGTTGTGAATTCATTGCTGACAACTTATTTGCAAAACTGTTTCTGAAAACCTTCAGAAACTAATGGAAAACTGTGGAAAGATAATTAAATTCCAGGTAATTGAGATTTACTCGAAGCAAAAGCGGTTTAACGATCATTGAATCAAAAATATATGACAAAATGGCGTCCCCTTGCCAATGAATTCGCTAAATGTTTATTATCTAATTTCGATCGAAAAGAGTATTTGTTGTCTTATGGTGGCAACAGATTTAAAATATAAAGTTCCTGATAACAACGTAAACAAAGCGAATTTGCTGATAACAGCATTCTAAACTTTTTAAAATTACATAATGAGAATAGAGCATGCATATTTTCTAAATAATGCTTGGTTTCAAACAACCACCCTGAGAACGATTTGTGACATCTATAATAAAATTTGTTGCGATGTACCACTTACGGTTGTCATTTATACTAAAATATAATATAAATTCATGTAATTAACATAAATGAATAATAAAATCAATTAAAATATAATTAAATTATTGTAATATGAGTAAAACTTTTAATATTTAACCTAAGTATTTAACAGTTCTTCATAAATATTCATCATACACAGACTTTACATAATAATTTGTCTGAGAAATTATCTTTGAAATTATTAAACAATTTTTTATAATCTTTAATAATAAGATAGATAACAATTCAGATTCAGAAAGCACAGGACCGGTTGGAGTGGCCCCAATTAGGGGAGGCCTATGTCCAGCAGTGGACTTTAAAAGGCTGATTGATGGATGGAATAATAATAAGTTAAAAAATATTGTTACTTAAACTTACATATTAGTAGATAGGTACATGAAAATACATCAACAAAAAATATCATTATATATTTTATATAATAGTATTAAATAAACTTGCTTCTTGTTGCTATTAAATGATACTGGTATGATATGCTCATGGTCATGGCAAGTGATAGCTTCGTGGATTTATAAATAGGGTTCAGGTTCGAATCCTAGGCACTCATCTCTGACTTCAAAGTTATGTGCTTATGAGATCTCAATTATTACTTACTTTGATATTGAAGGAAAATATCATAAGAAAACCTACATATCAGAGGGTTCAACATAAGATTTTCAAAGGCATTTCCAGACTTAACCACTTTAGCTTGAACCTTTCGTTTTGTGAGGAAACCTATGTCCACCAGTGGGACAGTAAGGAGTTATTAATGATGATGATAACACTCACTCATTCCAAGCATACCAGGAATCCTACATGATGACAGAAATGAAAATAAAAACATAATATAAGTAGGCTTATGTGAATACTTACAAACTGTTACAAGTAATAATTTACTACAAAGGACGTCAACTGTGAAGATCGGGCAAGAAACTCAGTGAGTTTATAATGTTTTAACATTTCACCTTTTTAATGATAGTAATAAATTATCTAGCTGCAATATCCAGAGGTTTGGCCATCTCTGATAACCAAAACAAGTGTATCACATATACCCATGTCTGTAGATATGGAATTGGCAGTCCAAAGGCTTAGTTGTACGACTAGGACACTAAACAAATTTGTAGGATCTTAAACTAATTCATCATAAACCCTCTACTGCGCACTGCTGAGCACTGGTCTCCTCTCAGCGTGAGAACGATTAGACCATAGTCCACCATGCTGGCCCAGTGCAGATTGGAATACTTCACACACCTTCGAGAATTTTGCAGATAACTTTCAGATGTGTGATTTCCTCACGAAGGTTTCCTTCACCTTATACCAAGTGGTTATTAATTTTTATTACGCACGTAATTTCGAAAAAATAGAGATGCTATCGCGATTCGAATGCCGGACCCCCGGAGCCCGGAATCTTGTAACTAAGCTATCAGTGCTTTAACCAATTATAAAGCATAATTGAACTTACATGGTAATTAAGACCTAAGTTAGTTATGATTAATATTCATCATTATTTGATTGATTGATTGATATCAGTATTTTGAAATTCTATTGTTGGACCAACTAAATAAATTATAGATAGATGATAATACTATGAGACGTGTACATTTTATTCTTTAAGATTCTCACTTTAAATTTACTCTTAACATTTTCAGAATGAACCAACTTTGCTTTGTGTGTAATGTTCGAATCGGGGTTGCTCTTCGAAATGGAATAAATCTTTTCGCCGAGGATGTGAGTATTTTAGAAATTAAATCAGATATACTGACTCCATCTTAAATTATAATAAATCAATATCAATTATTATACACATAATTGATTTAACCAATTATGTGCCTGTCTGATCGGTGTAATGACCACAGCGCCATGCGTGTCGTCACTATCAAACTAAATTATGAATTGGGTTACTGTATAAATTATCAAGATCATACCATTTATTTGTTCTAATTATGCGTGTTACTCTAAGGACTAACTTGGAATGCCTTATGTATTTGGCAACAATTCTTTTTATGTCCCATCGCTGGGCACTGATCTCTATCCACAACTAGGGTAGGACTAGAGCGTACTTCACCACGTTGCGTAATGCGGATTGGTGGCGACATGGATTAGTGGCCAACCCGTATTGCCGTTTTCAAACCGCCCACAATGCCTTCGACAAAAATTTGACGACTGCTATCCAGTGATTACAACCGGGGCCAACGGCTTTATGTGCCCTCTAAAGCACGCAAGCGCGCATGAAATTTACCCACTAGCGGTCACCCATCCTTCTCCCGACCGCGCCCGACGTTGCTTAACTTCGTTGATCGGTTACGGCCTATACAAGCCGAGGGGCTATGTGCGCTTCATACAATAAGTATGCGAAGACAAAGTATAATGTGTGCGTGTGGGCCCTTACAGAGCAAGGTTGTGGGTGACGGGCTGTTTATCCCATACCTAGCTACGCCACTGATCACGTCACCCATCCAACTCCCAACTGCAGCCGACATTAATGCCTTATTGCGGTTAATTCCAGACAACTCTACAATCAGGCAAGAAATTCACGGAAGTATTGAGTGAGATATTAGACAAGCCTGTACGAGCGGATAACGCACATTCGAAGATTGTGTGTAAAAAATGTCACAAATTTGTATCCGAATACGATTCCATACAAGTTAGGTGAGTTATTTGTTTTGTGGATTGTATGTAATATGGGAGTAGGGGATGGCGAAGGCTACAAGTATCCCTCTGGTTACGGCCTGCGGACCTGTAATCAACACCAATTAACCCCCCTACGGTGGGTCAATAATGCGTGGCTATACCCTGAGGCCTAAGTTGGTAATGCCTGATATAAGTGTCATACCCTTCAAACCGGAACACGGCAATGTTTAAGACAGCTATCACAAGACGGTTATGACCTATTTCCGCCTTGCCTGTGGCGCATCAGGCCATAGTCTACCACGCTGGTCAAGTGCAGATCAGTAGACATCAGATCAGATATATTATGTATTATGTAATTTGACATAAAACGCGCTTCTGCTCAGCAGACCAAAACAGTCTGGTAGATAAACAATCTTTAGAATAAAAATATAAGAATGGGGTATCTTTCTATATCTTTACAAAAAGTATAGGAAGTTGCTTTATTTAATTTTTTAAAAAAAGTTAAGTATCCCACTAAACTGGAAATAATACAACAGTCGTTAAGATTATCAAGTGGAATGTGGAGTATATTTTTCTACGTTCAATTTGTTTCAGAAGTCCCACTGCTGGGTACGGGATGAGAAGGATTAGGCCATAGTCCACTACGCTGGCCAAATGCGGATTGGTAGACTCCACACATCTTAGGAAAATTTACAAAGAACTCTCAGATGTGTAGGTTTCGTCGCGATCTTGTCTTTCACCGTTAAAGCGAGTGAACGAGAGCCGGACTGAAAATCGCTGTCGTTTTGAGGAGCTTGTGTCGAATCAGATCCTTTACGGGATCCTGCTGCAGCACATACGCACGATTTTTTATTTATTTTTTAGTTTGTAATTTAATTTTTATGTATTTGTGCTTCATGCCAGATCCATCAATAAATGCTTTATTTCTTTCTTTCTAATTAATTTTTAATACACACATAATTTCAAAAAATTAGAAGTGCGTACGGGTACGATACCCTGGATAGCCAGCGTGAGAGACCGGATTCTTAACCACTAAGCTATCACTGCTACAACTCGGCTAGGTAGTGTTCGGGAAATTACGGAATATCTTCTCATCCCAATTGCCACGGTGCCTGAAGTCGAATGTATTCTAGCATAGTGTTGCCAGTCTTGACCTATGACCCTGACGGATTGCTTTCAATCGCTTTCAGAATGCAAGTAATAAAGCTGGATCTCTTGTCATACTTCAAAAGCACACTGCCCCGACACAAGCTGAGCTATGATACGTATAACGTCGTAACTCCATCGATTCAGTCCAAAACTACAGCAAAACCCATTGAAAGCAAACCGGAGATACGAAAGTTGGTGTTGCCGGCTTCGAAGCTACAACCAGTGCCGCCCGACTTCGTTTTGAAACCTGGCAAGTGGTTCTCGAAAGCCAATAATATTATCAATTCTAAGGTACATTTGCATGAAATCAAATTTATTAAAATATTTCAAACAACCTTAAAATAATAAAAGACTATTAATATTAATAGGTGGCAGAGCTATATTGCGACCAGAATACACACTAGACGTGTGTCAAATGATAGTAAATTCCGAAGGTGTTTTCACGCCATTTTTCTGTTAATGCATTTGTAATCTTCCCACTAACACGATAGAGTTGAAAATCCATTGAACTTCGAAGATGGATGTAACCTTTTTATACAAAGTTAGTTCCTGGCGTGTGAAAAGCTGAAGGTTCATTAGCATTTGTAATCTCGAGATAAGGCGTTAGAGTTGTAGTTCATTGAACTTTCAAGGTTCAATGAACTTCGAAAGTTCAAGGTTTATTGAAATAATTTTTGCTGCATGGATCTTGGCAATCACGACGAAGTTGACCGTTTCTACCATATAGTTCTACCACCTACCAAACGAATCGCAAATGACTAAACATTCATATATCTCTATAGACTAAATTGGAACGTCTATTTTCAGCCCATCGTAACATTACCGTCATCTACATCAACACTAAACCTGAAGGTAACGGTCGGGACGTCGGTCCTCACACAGAGTATCAAAACGACGAGCGCCATCGGCAACAAGATAATAACTCTATCGAATAGCTCCACGCCGACGCAGAACTACGTTCTCTCCCAGACGTCTGGAAGCGACTCCAACGCGGAGATAAACGTCGATCCCAATGTGTTGCTACAATCCACGCTGGAATCTTCAAAAAGTAACTCTATATTGAGTTTCAATGTGAATTCGCTGCCGAAGGACTTCCTGGCGTCTGCGGTGCTCGGCAAGGATGACCTGGTGGAAATCGAGGTTGATTTGAAGAGGGAGACAGGGGAGGGAAGCGATGAGAATACTGATGAACAGCCCATGGAAATTGACGAAGGTAATTTCCTTAAATATTCTAACGGAGAAGTAGGAAACAAATTTGCCAGCGATGCGCTGACGACTCCACTGGTGTTGCAAATGTCCATAAGCTACGGTGGCCACTTTCCATCAGGTGGCCTGTCTGCTTGATGATAAGGTCACTGCCTCAATTAAACTCAAATAATATACCATCTTGAGATCAGCCAGAACCGTTGCTCGCCCTAAGAACTAAACTAAAACGTTTCGTGAAGTGTATCCCTTTTACCACACAGGTGGTGGAACTAAAATTCGACCGAAAAACTATCACCGCCGCCCTCACAATTCGTCATGGAGCACTTCTTGTGTTTCTGTTGGAGAGGTGCGGTTGCCATTGACGCTCACAGCGACGCAACCTTCTCAGCCCTCAGGAGACGGAGAGTGTACGACCTCACATAGAACAGTATTGTTTGAAGTTAGATTTGGGTGGAGGTGGGAGTTGAGAGGTGTGGTTGTAGGGTACATTTACTAGTGAAGCAATGGTCTTTGTCCTCAAGATTAGTGACGCAGACAGGACTTCAGTCTTGATTGAGGTTAGATGAGGGTATCCATGGGCTATAGAGAGCACTTAACATCACATAGCCTGCACGCGCATTTGTTATTCTTCTAACATAAAAAATGTTCTATATTTCAGACTGCGCCTTAGCCGTTGCAACTGGTGGTAACGAGGAAAGTATTAGCTTCACCAAAGACTCTGATCAGGTAAACACATCATTTTAATAATAGACCGTCTAATAAAATAGATAAAAAAACTTTATATACTATCCCCATGTCTCAGAAGGACGGTTATAGTTTACGAGAGTATATGTTTTTTTTTTTAGCCTAAAGGGCTGGATGGATTTCATATATTAATTACTTACTTATCTATTAATAATTATTAATTACTTACTTACTTCTCTACTTAATTATCTCCCACAATAAAGTCTAATTTAAAGGCACATTTTTATATAAAAATGTATAATTTCCGCGATAATATTAGCTTAAAATCATAAAGGCACATTATTCTAAGGCATGTATTTAAAGATTAAAATCTAAAGATTGGTCTTAATTATGAGAGTGTCTTTTTATAGCAAGGAAACAAGCGAGCCTGTAAGCGAACCTGTAGAATGGATGTTCTTTTTTCGCAGACCGAATCTGACAAGTCGAAGGACTTTCTGGAGAACTTACTACCCGATCTGACGGCTACCGAAGAGACGACCGAGGATGACATGCAAAACAAGTACATCGTTGGGAAACTGGAAATTTTGAACGACCGGGACGAGGACGACGATGAAGGGCGTATGTATTTCTTCAGTATTCAAATTAAAGGCACGGGGCATATTCTAATGAAATAAAATAATAATAATACTTCCCACAGTCACAGCCCCACGCTAGGATTCCCTGTATCATAATCGCCAAGGGCACATTCGAATACGAGAACTGAAATAAATTATTTTCTTTGTTGAAAGCATTGTTTATTATTAATATATTTGTTATTTATAGAGACAATAATGATGGACGGTGAGAATGGATCAATACTAAGACTAGTTTCGGGGCAGAAACTAGTGTACAGAGACAGTGAGATATCATTGATGGTGCCCGAAGACACCCAGGAGTGCGACAACATCGACAATGGGGATAGCCAAGGTAATGGATGTAGATGGTTGAGGTGACTTACATAAATAGTTAAGGTGCCCTACATAGATACATTACATAAATATTGTGGTGACATCATAGATAATTTAGGTCACTTACATAAATAGTTGAGGTGATTTTCATGGATAGTTGAGATGACTTACGTGGATAGTTGAAGTAACTTACTTAGATAGCTTAGTTAACTTACATAGATAGTTACGGTAACGTATGTGAAAGGTGAAGTAACTGTAAATAACTAATGTAACTTATGTAGACAGCTAAGATATCGTTTGTAAAGTGAAGTAACTTAATAAAAATTATATATCAAATCGGCCTGACATTTTATAAACAAAATATTGTAATACATTTATTCTACTCTTGTTATGTTAGAAATCTTACGCTCATTGTTTAAAAAATGTGAAACATGTATTTTTGGTTTCTCATTCGTGTGTATTGTAATTCTTGTGACACCGATCGGTAAATAAATATATAAATCTATAAGCCTATTATTTTCTTAAAATATTATATTAGAATGTAGATACATATGTATATTAGAATAAATGTAGAGAAGTGATTATTCACAGATTCCAATGACGAATCCCAAATCGAGTTGCAAGTTTCCGGGGACGAGGAGACCGCGAACGCGATCATAGCAGCGGCTCAAGAACAAGGTATGGAAATTGTACTTCTTTTGTACGAAACGCTCGTGTGCGTGCGTGCGTGCGTGTGTGTGTACAATAATGTGACTATTAAGGTTCCGGCCTCTCACGCTGCGAGTCCAGGCACGCCCCCTGATTTATCGAAATTATGTACTTATTACAAACAATCTACCGCTTGCTTTAACGAAAGTTCTCCTTAAAGTTATCAAAGGTGTGTGCTGTGTAGCGTGACGGACCGCAGCCTAACAGTTCCCATTGTAAGACGAGACGTGTGCCACCGGTGGGACGGCGATGTTCCGTTAATGATTATAATGTACTTTTTAGGCGGTGCGTTCATAAAAGTGGAATCGGGAGAGATGTACCGAGTGAAATCTGTTCAGAGCAAGAAGACTGATGACGTAGTGGCCAGCGTGGATCTACAGCCTTCTGTAAACACGGTAATCGTCTCGTGTAGATTGCGTACCATACTGAAATAAAGTGTGTACATTATATGTATGTATGTTAGCTGCAACCTTTTTTTTATTTAAGCCCCACTGGGCACGGATATCCCCACAACTGGGAGAGAGTACACTCTGCCACACTGCTCCAATAAGGTGATGGCAGGAGGTACGTACTAGTGGCTTAACCGTGTTTTCCAACGATTTAAGCCTTTCAACACGGCTTAACAACTGCTGTTCAGATAACAGCAACCGATAGATTAATGCAACCTCAGAGCTTTAGAATACCCTACAGCCTTTGAATTACATCCTTGCAGATGGTGCAAAGGGAGGAGGATGGTCAATTTAAATGTCTTCTTTGCGAGAACAACGAAAAGAAAGGTATGGTCTGAAAAATAACTGAATTATCTGGTTTCGACATTTTGAGATATTTGTAATCTATAAAATACTATTTAAATATTTAACATTTGACAGTGCTCTATTAGATCTATTTTTGGTACCTCAAACTCTTGCATATGACTTCTAGTTTTACCAACATATAGAACCAATTAAAAAAAAATACCTCCTTTTGGCCTTGTCTTGAAATGTGGTTTTGGTATGTAACGGCATTATAGCATAATCCGTTGACTGCGACAACGCACTTGTCGTGTTTTACCGTCCTAACCCGTGTGGCTCGCTCGCATACAGCGTGTTGTATTTAAACTTACGAATAATTGCGCCCAAATAGAACCGTTGTTTCGGGCCACACGGCTGGATCGTTTCGAATATTAGTGCCGCAATCGAGGTGTTAAATAGTGATTTTTACTTAAGTAGTCACTCTTACTTCTTTATAAATACGAGCATTAATGTCGAGCGTCAGCCAATAATAACAGTTGCTAACACATTTTACTTTTAGATCACGAGACGTTCACCGGCAACCCAGAAGCGATGATGCAGCATCTGAAAACTGAGCACGACGCTCGCGTGTACATATGCCCGCAGTGCGGCGAAGTCGTGCGGAAACGCAGCGAGTACGCAGCGCACATAGGTATTTGCTTTTCGTTCCCGATCTAGGTGTTTCTGTGTTTGTCGGTTTCTTTTTGTTACGTGAACAGTCATGAAATTATTGTGTTCTCATCGGGCCTTAATACCCGTACGAGATTCAAACTTCTGACGTCGGGAAATAATATAATATTAAAATGTAACATTCATACATGTGTAGATAATGTAAGCGTGTTAATACACACAGAGTGAGAGAGGTGGGGGGGGGGGGGGGGAGAGGAGGGGGGGGGGGGGGGGAAGGGGGGGGGGGGGGGGGGAGAGACAAGAGGAGAGAGGGAAAGAGGGGGAGAGACCCGCTAAGG
>DWKL01000504.1:0-18487 GCA_018249415.1 Phareas burnsi | reverse complement strand
GTGCGTTTATCTTTCTCACCACAGCATTCAAACCAGAACACAGCAACGTCGAACATCACTGCCGTAAGGTAGATATAGATGTGATGATGGTGACTCCAGAGTCGATAACAGTGTTCTACCATCTTCGAAAGTTAGTGTATATATTATAATTATGTATATGGGTGTCAATGTCAAACATACAGATGAATATTTTTATATAATGGAGCAGCAAATGGACATGACGGCCGCTTAGTAATAAGTAGTTCTCATCAATGATTACCTGGTGTAGAGTGGTCTCTATCGCCTTTATTACCGATCTCAAGCTTTCTAACTCAGTTTTCAGAAGGAGAAATGTCTGTGGCTGACCTCATATAGTGCTATTGTCTTATATGAGGTCGGTTAAGGTCATTCCTGGACAGCGGTGTCCACTTAACATGAGGTAGTCTGCACGATTGTTTACATTTCCATTGTTTAATTTTCCATATAAAAAATAAAAAGTATCGTTTTAATATTTTATCCCTTTGTAGAGTCTTGACAGTGGACCTTCGTAGACTTCGGATTAAGATAAAAATACAAAAACATACCCCAAACAAACATCAAATATAATGAGATTAGATAATATTATTCAAGCGTTATTTTTTACGACGCAACACTAAGCTTAGTGGCTCTAACACAATCACAAGGTTTATCAACACTATATGCGGCTAACTCCACTTAAGAAGGCAACAGGGCTTATCACCCCTTATCAGCGGATCCTCCCTTCGTCGGCCATTGGTCAGCACAGGCGCGCCATTACGCCCCTCGGCAAATTATGACCTCTTGAGTGTGAGAAAAAATCTCTCGCTTTCTTACATTGGATTTCTTGAATGAAACGAAAAATCTTCTTATGATACTGATGTGATTTCACGGTGCAAATAAAATACTTTTTCTCTGTACAAAGGTTAGGAATACAGATACATACAGATATAGAAAAAAATAGGCAAAAAAAGACGATTTTATCGCTTGTAAACCAATATTTTCCAAACAACCTTCTGGCTAGAAGAAACAAAAATTAATGAGTAAAAAGAAGGAATATAGAACATGAGAAAGAAAGAGATAGCGAATTGATTTGTTATAATAACGAACAAGAGTCACAAATTCGCGACGCAATATTCCTTTACTTGATATTTAAAGGCCTAAGAGGGCGCACAACGAATATTTAAGGGAAGAGAATTATAAAGTCGTATAGTAGTAACGGAGAAGTGTTAAAAAAGAAGTGATCTGGAGTAAGGAAGGACAGATTATAAGGGCTCGGGGGATTAGAACGAATAGAAATTTATGATATTAGCATTTAGCACATTGGTTACCCTGCCGGACTGACACTGAAGATGCCGGGTGCGATTCTCGGCCGGGCAGAGATCAAGGAGATAGCGGTTTGTCGAAGTTAATCCCTTCCTGAATATTTAAGTTCTAAAAGGCAATGAGATGTCACTCTGCAGAATTCTCCATTTTGAATTTTTAAATAAAAGTTGAAATCCCATTGGGTGAAATCGATTACCCACATTTTGATATTTGTTCAGGGTCAATTTTTTTTATCCGTGTTTCTCATAATACAGGGTATAAAGATTCTGGTACAAATATCGATTATCCGTACGATATAAAATACTATCAAGTGACATAACTGCTCTAAAGCAGGATGATAGTTTTCAAAAAGGGCTTTTAAATATCTCTTCCAAAGTTGGTGACGTAGGTGAGTCCTCTGGCTTTAATAAGAGGACAGTTGCTTATATTTTTTTTTTCGAAGAGTAGCGATCGAGCGTTCAGGCCACCTGATGTAATGTGATCACTGCAGCCCATGGACCTGCAGACATTTAACCTCAAACAAAACTGAACTTCTGTCTGAGGTCATACATAGATGCGACTACTCCTGAGGACTATGATGGTCGCCTCGCTATATGTGTGCCCGGCAACCGCACCTCTCCAACCGAAACACAAAACTGTTTCACGGCGGATTATGAGCGCGGCGGTGGTACTCCCCCAGAGGAACTATAGTTCTACCACCTCGCAAAATATCAGGCAACACGTCCGTCTTATCGCTAGGTTAAATCACAAAAGACAATTTAAGTATACAAAAATAAACCCGAGTCTTCTCAAATCCCCACAAACGTGCAAGGAACGAGGTACAGACATATCAATCATGTTGCAACATTCATGGGCGGTTCGCTTAATGGCGATAATTAATCAGTTTCCACACTCGGCTGCGAAGCGGAGTCGAGCGCAGGTGTAATGTGTGGTATAGCGTATAATACGTGGGGCAACATTAACACTATTCCCTCCGAAGTAGGTGAGCCAACTTTTACATGTTTCTTAGGACTTGTTTTAATTGGACTTGACGAACGATTGTTCTACCACCTATTAACCTAGGTAGGTTAATAGGTGGTAGAACAATCGTTCGTCTGGGGAATTACCACCGCCGCCCTCATAATCCGCCGTAAAGCAGTTGTTGTGTTTCAGTTGGAGAGGTGCGCTTGCCAGGCTCACATATAGCGAGGCGACCATCATAGTCCTCAGGAGTAGTGACACATCCATATACAACATCAAACGGAACTTCGGTTTTGTTGGAGGTTGGCTGTGGGTGTCCGTGGGTTGCGGTGACCACTTAACATCAGGTGGCCTGCATGCTCGTTTCCTACTTTACAAACATAAAAAAGGTGATAGAATCACAGTTCGACTGGAATTATCGTCGCCGTTCTGACGATCTGCCGTGAAACAATTTTTATGGTGAAGAGGTGCGGTTGACGGGTAGACTTACAAGCGAGGCGACTATCTAGTCCTCGAGAGTAATGACGCATCTACGTATGACCTCAGATAGGACTTTACTACTGTTTGAGGTATGTTCATGGGTTGCAGTGATCACTTAACATCGGGTCGTCTGCTACTAGTCGAACATAAAAAAATTGATGGAGAACTCTAGGCTTTGGGATAGAAGTGTACAATACCTTATACACACGATTTTTTTACTCTACGTACTTGTGTGCCCCACTTTGGGATTAAATTATTTAGAACACCCAACAATAAGTAAGTAGCTATTCAAACTTTCAGATTGAAAACGACTGTTCGAATTTATAATCAAAATAACTAGCTGACCGGCATACAACTCAGGACCGTCTACATGGCTTTCTCTCCGCTTCCTCTATCTTCTTCCCCTTATATTTTTGTACATAGTCGCTTTTGATATTAGTCCGTTGCCTCTCATTATTAGAAAAAAATATTCTAACATTTATTATAAATAAAAAGGGAATTCCACATATATTTTTTGTTTTAATTAACAGTATAAGGTTTAAGGGCTTCAAATTTCTTGAAATTATATGAAAAAAAGGATATTCCACATATATTTTTTGTTTTAATTAACAGTATAAAGGCCGCAGGTTTGAAGGCTTTAAATTCCTTGAAAGAGGTCCGGTACTTGGTTAGCGTGGTGAATTATGACCGAACTCTTCTTGTTCTGAAAGGAGACCCGTGCCCAGCAATGTTACATCAAAAGGTTGGTGATGATGATATGAATGGTTCCTCTACAAGGCTGGCATCTATAGAAGTGTTAATTATGATTTATTTAAGAACATCTATATCTAAACTGTCTACCAATCCGCACTTGCCCAGCTTGGTGGACTATGGCCTAACCCTTCTCATTCTGAGAGGAGACCTGTACCCAGTAGTAGGACATTAATGGTCGATGATGATACCTAAACGGGCAGATACAGTGTCCTGATTTCGTAAATATGACAGATAGAATCCCTACCAAAGCCTTTGTCTGCACTCAACGAATTACGGGAAAGGCGAAAATTTAAATACCCGCCGGGACTGTTTTACATGTAAGAGACTAAGAGATGCACTTTGCATGTAATGTGCCGATTAAATGAGGTGAGACGTCAACGAGCTTCGGATATTGCCGCGCGAAAGAATGGCACGAGTAACTATGTTCTCACTTACGACGTAATGTATTCGGTTCCGTTTTACGTCAATTAAACAGCGGTTGCGGTTCCTGTCTGGTTGATCGAACTTCGATGGATAGAATTCGAAATAAGAAGATTCGAATGAGATCTAAGATTGCCGACATACGTCTAAAAATGTAATATCAAAAATCTAAATTATTAACGTTAGTCTGGTTTTCACATCTGCACTCCGAGTTACAATTATGTACATTTTTATATGGTTTATTTATAAGCCTAAACAAGAGGGGCTGCTTAAGTTCGGTACAAAATGTAAATACAACTTAATAGAAAGAATAATGAATATATACTTATGTGTTATATGTTTAAGTGCGGGCCAAGTACAATAGGTCATTCTCATAGCTCAGCTCATAGCACGGTAACGCGAACCCATAAGATCCTGATTACCAAATATTGCGAATTCGGGTACATGATTGCTACTGGGATAAACAATAAAAATACACAACCCAATTACCTAACCTACTAACTTTGGATGGACTTTTAAAGGTCGACATCCACCACAATGTTCAGTAAAAATTAAATTAAAACAAATACTCAATCAATTGAAATGTAAGTAATATGTTATAGAGATAATATTAATGTTAGTGTATCTAAGAATAACGCACTGTAATCGTTGCTTATAAAAAAATATATTAAGCATTGAAATTACAAAATACAAAACCGTATGTGTACGCACATAAGAAGTTATACTCCTTTGACTTTAATCACAAATTATTTTTTACACATCGTGTACTACGAATAAAAACTTAAAATAACAAACATTTAAATCCAATAAAATAAGAGGTAAATAATATGTACACGTTACTCGCGAACTATTCAAATAATTTCAGTCCGAAAAAAAAAAAAGATAATAAAAAATATTTGACATATGTCATACTCCTTAAATGGTAAGGGAATGTTAAAGACCTAAACCTAAGTGTCATTTAATTAAAAAACAAGTGGATATGACGCTTGGTGTGATTTCCGCGACATGGTGCGTGCGCATCGTAAAAATTCAATTTTTTCATAACTCGCCAAAAACAGTATAACTTCAAAAAATCTATACAATTACAGCCAATACAGTATGTCAGGAGCTCGGCAAAAAAATTGAAATTGAAATAAATGCAAACATCTTACGAATAAAAAATATCCACCTGGAAAATTTGTTGGCACTTAGTACGTGACAAACACAATTAATTTACCATGTACCCGCTTGAGGGCGACACGCGCTACAAAGGTGCAAAGTGCAGAGAACTCAATTAAAACAACGACGGAGCTTCGACCGCTTCGCATTACGGACGATTAGGCTTGCTACGAGCTTGCACTGAATGTGCTAATAAGACGAAAAAAATCAACGGTTCATCCCAAAGAGTTGCAACAAAATAATGTATGTTTGCCGTCAATTATTTCCTACATACATGACGGTTGGGATTGAAAGTGTCATCACGTGATTACTTATAACGTAATTGTACCGTTAAAAAGTAGATAAAAGATAATTGTTTATGCATTCAAAGTACATATTTGGCTTCAACTATTTTTACGTCCCACTGTTGAGCACGGGTCTCATCCCGCAACTGGGGGAGGCCTGGAGCATACTCTACCATGCTGTTCCAATGCGGATTGGTAGAGGTAACTATATTTACACTATAAGAACTAAAGAATTTTAGTACCTACTTGTACAATGCAAGTAATACAAAAATATCTAGGCATGTAACCAATTTTTATCTTATTTTTAAGTTACGTGCTTGTCCTCGGAATACCGAAGAGTTAGTTTATACATTATTATATTACAATATTCATTACATATTTGACCGATTTTATATCTATTAGCTCTGCCAATTTGAATCGGAGAAAAACGATTTTAAAGCTATTCGTGTCTGATTTTTCCAACTTTAGTACTAGCGGAATACTGAACGGAAAACTAAAAAAATAGTCGGTGAAGACCAAATATAAAATAACTAATTATATCCGTGAGATCGTTAGCGTGGATTTTAAGCAGCAGGAACATTCGTAATTAGCTCCTTTATGAGGAAAAAAATACATAATGTGCAAATATTATTTTAAAAAACGTACCTTACAAAGGCTATTGATTCCTTAATAAACTATAAACTAGTAATTGACAGTGATACAATGACCAGGCGTTCCGGACTGAGGTTGTAAGTTAATCGAAGATGCAATACATACAATTTTTTTACAAGGCCGAGTTTGAGTGATGGAAATACTAACACACATGAATTTACAATGCAAACATTATACAGAATGAATACATCAAATAATTTGTACTTACCATAAAATAGAACAGGGCAGCATTCAGAATATTATTGATTTATGCCAATACTGTTATGTACACTATGTTTTTGGTGTTGCCATTTTTTGCTAAGACAAATGTTTTTTGAGCTGAATACTATCAAGCATGACACATTTGTCCATATGAAAATCTTTGGATAGCCTTGTGAACAGTCAATGCAAAATATTTATTACGAAAACATTGCTAAATATTTTGACGCAGGCGTAAGTTTTTTGAGACAAAATGTAGCCAATTTCCCACAAAGCAAGCCACCTTCTCGGTTAATTTGATCGTAATCAGTTCAACGGTATAGGCGTGAATAGGTCGAAGAGAGACAGCCAGAGTTACTTCCACATTTATAATATTAGCAATGATAGGTGGTAGAACTATATTTCGTCCGGGAAGGCACCATCGCCACCCTCACGACACACTGAAGCAGTACTTGTGTTTTGGTTGGAGATATGTGGTTGTCGGGTACATTAAGTGATGCTAGCATCTTAGTCCTCAGTAGTAACGCTTCGACGTACGACTTCAGACAAGATTTCAGTCCGGTTTGAGGTTAGAAGTGGGTGTCTACAGGCTGCAGCAACTACTTAACATCAGGTGTCCTGCACGTTCGTTTGCTACTCTTCTAACATAAAAAGAAAAAATAATAGTAGGGATAAAAAGTCGGGCACTACGTGTAATAATCGCGCCGGATTTTCATATCACTTCAACTGAGTTCAACACACTAATCCCCCGTCGAAGAATGTTGAAATTTGAAAAACCAACGTTCATAAAATCATTGAAACGACAACAAACGAATTTCCGACATGTCAGAGTAAATCTCGGGACGACAATACGAATGGCAATAAAATCCACCGCCGGGTGGCATCGGAGATCGGTAAGCTTCACCCCTACTTGTGATGTGGTTTGCGGTTTGTATTCGACGTTCGGGGGCATAGATATTTCTGATAAAAACTTGTCAAAAAGTTATTTACATTTAGTGTAAACCGATGAGTTGACTGTTATTTATTTGTTGATACGGTTGATCAGCTACCTTTCGGTACAATTTCACCTTCAATTAAATACTTTTCATCAAACAATATTATCATCATTATTATCATCATCATCATCATTATTAACTGCTGCATCATTAACTGCTGTGTCCCACTGCTGATCACGGGGCTCTTCTGAGAATGGGAGGGATTAGGCCACACTACACAAACGAGGCCAAGTTCGGCTACTTCGAACGGTCGAGCATGTAGGTTTTTCATTATATTTTTCTTCACCTTTAAATCAAGTATTATTTAATTTCTAATATGCATATGAATTTGAAAAATCAACGGTGCGTGCTGGACTCGTACCCCGGACTATCAGCGGGGAGGGAAGCTAACCAGGCTATCATTGCTGTCAATCATCGAACAATACGTTAAGACGAAAATTATTAAACGTGTCAATGGAGCCCATCTTTAGTTTTCTATACCTGTCAAGATGGAAATTGTTTTACTTGTAACTCGAGCTCATATTTTGTGTTCTCTATTATGTTCATAAAACAAACAGTAGGGGAAACGTTCTAGCTGTGCAGAAAAGGATTACCTCGCACAGTTTTTGAGAAGAGCCAGTAAAACGGTGTAATTTGCCAGATAAGCGGTGGTTTGTCGCCCTCGCGCTCGACCGAGATAGTAATCCGCCAATAAGGGTCGCTCGCCCAATACCGCTGATACGGTAGAGTGGAGCTTTTTTATTTGATAAGACACAGCGTTAGGATTACTGTTGCGATAATGTAATTGCATAATATAACTGCGATAAGGGCTATTGTTAATGTACGTATAAAACGTTCGTGGGCAGTAACAGGCGGGCTATATTGCTTTTTAATGCGAGCGTTTAAAAACACGGTCTATAAAAACTAACGTAAAGTATCTTAAAGTTATTTACAACAAAAATATGTTTATAATATATTAATTTTAATTCGTCTGGGGAAGTACCAACGACGCCCTCATAATCCGCCGTGAAGCAATTGTTGTTTCGGTTGGAGAGATGTGGTGGCCAGGCACACAAATAGTGAGGCGACCATCATAGTCCTCAGGAGTAGTGACGCATCCATATCCTTTTTGAAACTTCGGTTTTGTTTGGGGTTGGATGTGGGCGTCCATGGGCTGCGGTGACCACTTAACATAAGGTGGCCTGCATGCTCGTTCGCTACTTTACAAACATAAAAAAAAATAGCAGATTTGTGGAAGGAAGTACCAGCGCTATCTTCATAGTCCGCCGTAAAACAGTTTTTTGTTTCGAATGGAGAGTGCATTTGCCGTGTATCTTGCTAGCGCGGTGACTGTCTTATTCCTCAGGAGTAGTAACACATCTACGTATAACTCAGATAGGGCTTGAGTTCCGTTTAATGCCAGGTGTGGGTGTCCATGTGCTGCAGTGACCACTTAAAATCAGGCGGCCAGCACGCTCGTTTTCTACTTTTGTCACATAAATCAAAAAATATATTATACTGGCTGTTATACGAAAATATACTGGTTTATGTAGTAATTAAATTATATCAGTGATCTCTGGTTTTGCAAATAAGTGTCATGTTAATTTCAATTGAAAGCGTAAACGATAAAGCTATAAAATTTGCATTTACGAAGGGTGATGGTCAGGCAATGTTTCCAGACGAACGCCTCCCAAACATTAATTGAAGTCCGCTGTAGGCGCTTAATTTTCAATAGGTAGGACCACTAGCTCGCAGGCTCGAGCCTGCCGTCCGCCAGGTGGACCGTCCATAAGCTCTGTTTGCTAAAGTCCTCGTATTTATTTCAGATTCTATTGTGCTTCGCTCCGACGCTTTGTCGGGGAATAGCCCTCCCGCGTACCACCAGCGCTTTGTTAATTTTATTAATACGTGAAACATTTATAAAACGCGACCGCACAAGAGAATTAATGAGTTTTATTGTTGAACAGAGAGTAACGTTCTCGAAATGAAGTACTCCCGGCGCTTAGATCTCTAAATTCGGGAAGGGTGGCGGCGCTCGGATTTTCTCCTTTTAATTTATGTCGTTTATTTTATAATTGCCTTTCCTCTCGTACGATTATACTCACTGTCGGTATAAAACGCTCGAGAATAAGAACACCTGCTGTCTTAATCGTAGCTTGACTGGAGTTGATGCAATAAAATTCTGTAACGGTCAAGTGGAATTTTCTCCCTCGACATTTCCCATGTTATTTCGCTGGCAAAAATTCACCGGTCGAATAATCTTCTTTATCCGAGCGAGTTCAAAAGATGGAATATGTTGGGAATATTCACGTTGATCCCGCGGTCGGACCGCACGTAAATAACTGGCTGGTCTGTTGAGGTCAACAAAAGAATTTAATAATGCCGCGACGGTTGGGCGGAGACGCGGGGTGCGGCCGCCCTCCTGTAAGCTTATTATCGCCGGTCGGGTCGGGTCGCGCCACAAGAACATATTTGCTCTGTACACGAATGTCAACCGGCCGAGCCGCTACCGTCGCGGCCCGCTCCGAGTCAATAGCGAGAGTTTGTGCGCCCGCTTAAACATTAAAGAGCTTGCAATGTTTAGCGACGACGCAAATTAAAATAGGCTTTATGCGAAATCTAATTTGCGAAGTAGGGAACCGAGTGCTTCGTTTGAGAACGGGGTACGGCCTGCCGTGAGGTAGATGTTTGTATTGGTAATGGAATTAATTCCGTTGTAGATTTACTACAGGTGAAGGCAATATAAATTAAAATGTTAAACAGTTATTTCTGTAGAGTTAAATTTGCTGAATTGGGATGTCAAATGTTTTCAGATGATAAGAATTTAATTTCTTTAGCAAGCCTGGCGCTCGACACGAATTCGAAAATTTATTATATTACATTATATTCTTATCCCTTATTAATAAAATGTGTTCCTAATTCAGTATATAAATTTATTAAATTGACGTTATTATAATAAGTTAGATGCTGGTAAAATGAACACACACATATACGTATAACTTCCATTAAAAGCACATTAATTAAAACAGAAAGCAGAAACATTAACATTATGATTAATTAGTACCTTATGAATCCTTAACACAACTTCGGAGCTCCGTTAGTTTGAAACGTGCGGGTTCCGTCGGGTCCATATTTGCCCTAATTTTCCTTTTAACCGGATAGCTTTCAGCGTTTCAAAATAAACAAACCGACCAGCAATGGAGTTTGCAACTAGCTCACATTAAACGAAACTGTATTAAAGATTCAGAGTACCCTACGTAAGTTACACCTAACCGCAGGTGGGCGCGAGCTTTGGAAGCTTGCTAAATAAGTCAACACCACGAAGATTTTCAAATCCTGGATGAGCCATTGTTTATGTATTTGTTCAATTTTTATATACATTTATTCTTACCTGAAGCCAATGCGGTACAAAAAGCGTTACAAACAGTTTTCTACCAGCCAACTTTCAGGCTGTGTACATTTAAGACTCACATAATTTTATGTTTTTGAGATGTCATAGCAATGATAGCCTAATGGTAAAATTTCGGCCTCTTGCGAGGGGTTCTGGGGCTAGAATCCCGCACGCACCTCTGATTTTTCGAAGTTATGAACGTATTACAAATCAATTATCACTTGCTTAACGTTAAAGGAAAAGAAGGGAGGGAACCCAGACACCTGAGAGTTCTCTGTAAAGTTCTCGAGTGTGTGTGAAGTCCACCAATTTCTAGTTGGCCAGCGTGGTGGACTACGGCCTGGCCCTTCTTATTGTAAGAGAACATCCGTGCCCAGCAGTGGGACATTAACGGGTTGATGAGCATATAAACAGATAATCACATTTAGCAGCAAGTTATGCGGTTTTTTAATTGCCTATATTTCGACTCAGTTGCATGGATCGTGGTCACGGCGAAACTGCAGTAACGGGAGAAGCTATTGATAGGCTTTAGTGGAAGTCTACCCTACGTCTAGTTTATTTTTCTTTTTTGTTTACCATATCACGACGCACCACACTAACTGTATCTTTACGCACCGAACTTTTACTATTACACAACTTATAACAATGATTACAAAATAAATGCTAAACCTGTATTATATCCAAGTTATTTTTTTCAAATATCCTTTTAGAGTTTTTGGGTATCGGGTGTTCTGGTAGAATTATATACAGGACTACGTAAACGTCATTTAGGATATTTCTCTATTGTATTCGACAATAGAGAAATGTTGTAAGTGACGAAATACGATATTAACTAAGATCTGGAAAAAAGTGAATTAATTATCATATATTCATAGAAATTAAAGATCGGAAGCAAGAATATAGTTTATTCAGAAATATAAATCAAACAAATAAAATAGAAGTATTAAAACAATCACTAAATTCGAGTAAAATATAATCGGACAGAGTTATTTTACATGATTTAAACTCTTCACGACTAATAAAGTAATAATGGCGCGAAAAAATAGAAGTGGCGCGCTCCTCGCCCGCACTCGCATCTAGACGTTATAGCTGTTGTCTCTGGATGTTTTTTTTCTTATTTCTAAAAATATATTTCTGTGATGGGTTTATTGGAAGATTATTGAAACAAGCAGTATATCTGTTCAAAATTGATCTGTTATCAAGTTCATTGATATGTTTATTTTGTTATGTATTTTTACTGTTTTTTTATTTTTTGTTATACACAACAAAGTATATTGTATTGTATAAAAAGGAATCATTGACTTCATTGTCAACTTTATGTCTGTTGTACACTCCAGTTGCATTTCCTACGAACGCGAGAAGAGATTTTGATAGATAACAATTTTTATTTTATACTTTTACAGACAGATAGACGAGTGGTTAGATTTTATAGCACTCTACATGTGCGCTTTCAGACGTTCGGCTCTTTTAATATTGTATAAAATTATATTTAGAATTTAATTTGGTTTTTGATATTATATGGCTACTATTTTAGCAACCACAGATAAAATTTAGTTTATATAATCTCGTTTATACAATTTAGGATATACAAGCCTGCTGTTGCTAAAATTAATATAACCATTAAAAAAATATTATGAAACAATTTAACTTCTATAAACTTAAGCGTGTTTTGCTTTAAACATCGTGGTAAGGGAGATAAATATCAATTCAACTTAGTACTTAGGGGTAGAAACTTCGATCCTATTTGGAGTTAATTACAGATTATCATGGGCGGCAGTGACCACTTATCATCAGGTGAACTGTTTGTCGTTTGTTAACATATTATATACAAAAATCTTTACATTAACATATATTTAATCAACTGACATTTTTTTTAAATCATTTTTTGTCATCTTTTTTATGTGACA
Source organism: Phareas burnsi (assembly GCA_018249415.1). Taxonomy (NCBI): domain Eukaryota; kingdom Metazoa; phylum Arthropoda; class Insecta; order Lepidoptera; family Hesperiidae; genus Phareas; species Phareas burnsi. Next base: position 5,991 of record DWKL01000504.1, on the reverse strand, counting down.
AAAGTAATAAACAAGCGTGCAGGTTATCTGATGTCAAGTGATCACTGGAGCCCATGGAGTCCCACGTCTAACTGCAACAGGATTGAAATCCTATCCGAAGTCGTTCGACAAACACATCACTCAAACTGAAACACAAGAGTTGTGTCATGGCAGATTATGAAGACGTCGGTGGCGCCTCTAAGTTTGAACTTTAGTTCTAGCCGATATTATATGTTCTAAAAATTTTAATATAAAAGCCGTTTAAGGCACTTTATACACCTGAAGAGAACACAAAAGAATCTTATTTTTATGTACATAATTCTTAAATATTTTAGCATGTCGGTGAATTTCATTTATAACGCGTAAAATATATATTAGATGCTACGAGAACAAGGTACGCTCATTTTTAGTCCAGTCTGCTGTCGTGGTCTTTGCATCGGCAGACTCGGTTCGCTAATCGGGTTATCTGACCGCAGACCACGGTCGCTCAAAGGACCTCGCAGAAAGCACCCTTTGACTGCGTCTTCAAATATTTGGCGAAGCCACAACCGCGCATTATTTTCAGTATAAACATTAATAACCCTTTCGAGAAACTGAGCCGATGTCGGATTTAAGGTATTAAGATATTTAAAGTACCGTATTTTACTATTAGAAATTAATTATCATTTGTTTTAATGGTGACGAAAAACATCGTGAGGTAACCTACACATCTGAGAGTTCTTTGTAAAGTTCTCAAAGGTGTGTGAAGTCTACCAATCCGCACTTGGCCAGCGTGGTGAACTAACCCTTCTTTGTCTGATTGGAGATCCATGCCCACCAGTGGGGCATTAATGGGTTGATGATGAGAATGATTATACTATTTAGATATTAGTTAAGTATTTTTTTTTATGTAAGAAGGGTAGCAAACGAGTCTGCCGCAAGTTACCTGATGTTAAGTGGTCATTGCAGCTTATGGACATTCACATTTAACCCCAAACATGGCTGAAGTCCTATCCGAGTTCGTACGTAGATGTGTTACTACTCCCGAAGATTGACGAGGTCGCTTCACTGTAAGTGTATCCTGGAACTATCCCTCTTCGACCGAAACACAAGAATTGCTTTACAGTGGATTATGACCGCAACGTACCTTCCCTGTCGAAATATGTTTCTAACATCCTTCCTATTAAATTGTCTCTCCGTTTGGGAGAAACAGGCATGTAACAAATAAATAATTATTTTATTTAATCTAAATAAATTGGGTGCATCAAATTTATCACTTCGTTTCTGTTATCTCATTAATATTTTTGTGGTAGAATAATGATAGATAATGATGGTAGCATTCGTGATTTGCTTGGGATGACACCACCTTTTTCTGACTTTTAATAGAAGTAAAGCTGATGGTGTATCTAGAGACACTAATACGAAGCGTCCCAAGTTAGTCCTCAGAATAGCAATGCATCAACAGTCAGCCTCAGATAGAACTACGATACTATTGGGGATTATTCACAGATGTCCCACATAGTAGATGGTAGAACTATAGTTCGTCCGGGGTTGTACCACCACCATTACAATCTGCCGTAAAACAGTCAAGAACTATTGCTAGTACCATTGAACCAGATTATTGGTGCTTAATTAAACACATATCACATTGAGTATCTACATTCAAGAGATGCAATTTAATCGGGGCCCTCATGATTAAACTCAGTTTGTCGTCGCGTGGATATTTGCTGTCGGTAGATTTAATATTGATAGCGGAGGCTGCGACGGCGGTCCCGCAGCGAACGTCGTAAAGCACTATGTCAACCTGTTTGCCGATAGCTACTGCATCTCGCAACTAGTGGCTGAAGTTCCCATTCGAATCGACTCTAAAGATAATTCATTCCTGTTTTTGTACACACAAACCAATGAAACATACACTGCAATTAACATTATTCATAAAATTTCTCAGCATTTATATATTCACGTTTTGAGGATTGTGTAGGCCTCTAGAAAGTGTTTGAAGAACCCTTCAAATCAGAATATATCATCGGGAGTAATTATTTTTATGAGTAAGTAGATGTAATAGTGATGCTTCGCTTGTCGAATCGAGTCTCAGAATGAAAATCATCTATAAATGAATATAAGACGATAAAACGTCGCTCAAACTACCTGCATATTTTATGTGGCCAGTCCCTTCGAAAATTCGTTTACCAAATTCTTTTGCATAAAGACAAAATAATAACTCAAGTTGTCCGTCCGGGGGATTCCAAAAATCCACCGCGTACCCTTCACTCAAACGGATGCCTCGACATGCCAACTTTCATAAATATCAAAGCAGCAAAGAAAACAATTTCTTGCGAATCCACGGGCGGCGTTCACACGTCGCTCCCGTTACCGGCGGCTAACACAATTTTATTGGAGCATAAAAAACGAGCTCATCATGCAAACGCCAAAGTCGTGGGACGTGGCTTGCTCCCGCGGTAAAACAATTTATCTGCATCGACGGAATTACGAGCGGTGCGCCGTGAATAAAATATGTCGCCGGCTGTCACTCGAACGAAGACGTCCGTCTAACGTAACGTATCCACGGACTAGGTTCTCACGGCATGGATCCGTCAACTGTCATTTATTAAATATATAACGCAATAATTACAAATATGAAACGACGACTATGCAACCTTGTTTGATTTTAAAGAGAAAAATAACATTGTCTTGAAGAATACTGTCAACACTTATTACCATTGATTTAAAATAAAAACATGTTTGAATCCGGTCAGTGTTCGTGTACTTGCGATGATCATTCACTTCAGTTATATGCCGTTGTATTCTTTACAAATATTGTTTAAATTATAGCTTTCTGTAATTTATTTTATAAATTTATATGTATTAATGTTGTTATTTATAATATGCGACACTACAACAGCGGTTTCAACAACCTATTCCGTACAGTACGAGATTTTAATTTTACATAAGTTACAAGAAAATATATAGTTTTTTTTTTGTATATTAGAGAATATACATTTTTAAGAAAAATATAACTTGTCTGTGAATAAACAAAAAATAAGTATAAATTATGTGATAAAAATAACATTTTGTTACGTAATAAAGTCTTGTTCTATTCTTACTTTTTTGTTAATTCGACTGATCTGTAAAATTCTTTAAATGACATTTAAATTTTATTCACACAAATGTCATGTCATATAAATGACAATGTCGATGTTCATTGACGTGACGTGTTTCAATAAATAATAACATTCTCTGGAACTCATAGCAGCTATTCTCTTATACATTTCTAAACATTTCTATAAACCTTTCAAGTAGAGACACACTGACCTAAAGTTCCCGCAGAACGGTAGTTCCTGGAGACAGTTTCTAGTAGCGACCAGGGGTAATACATAACTTTTGTTCGTACATCTGTCGATTCTCGTACTTTCTACAGGCTACTTAATAATTTGTCCGTGTCTGAATAATCATTGCACTTATATCAACAGTATTTATTACAACGATGGCATTTAATAAAATTATTACATCGTATATGTTATATATGCGAGCGATTAATTCCAAAGGTGGTGGAACCCTGCGTGGTTCTCCGGAGGCACCATCGCCATATCTTTTCCACTTCAGTCTTAATACAACAGTGTTATATGATGCTATGTTCTGGGTTGAAGGTTGCAGTAACGGAGAAATATTAACAAAGGTACCATCTTACTCTACAAAGGTAGTAATACTTCTGTATTCGACCTCAGGAAGGACTTCAATTCTATTTAGGGTTGATTACAGATGTCTATGGCGCACATTTGTAAATGTTGTCATACATAAAATCTTAATGCTTATCTTAATCTTAATGTTTAAATCTTAATGTTTATTGCTTAAGAGGTTACGTCTATAACTACCGCATGGATTGTTATTGCAGTTATATTAGTTTTTGAATAAATTCATTTTGTTTTTAATGCATCTACAGTAATCTATAGGTTCTATCTATTATTTCATGAATTGAACAACAACATGCAAGCGAATAGATTATGTACATAAATCAAATAATATTGAATAAGTAAACGCGTTCATGTGTATTCTTAATTCAATTATATCTTTGACATAATTGTTTAACGAAATATTTGTAAGAAATCTAGGTTATGGCAATTATACTGTAATGCAAAATGAAAAAAAACATTTTAGCACAGAAGATACATAAATAATTTTCATTGTCATATGCGTGTTGGGGATCCTGATAGTAATTTGACGTGTAATGTAACCGGAGGAGAGGCCCCGACCACATCGGACAACAGAACAGAGTTTAAATAGAAGTGGCATGGCACGATTTAGTTTGAGAACATGAAACTCGTTGGTTCGGCAATGCTGCGATTGTCCAATGTTAAGATTCTCTCCTCTGGTTGGGCCCAGGGCCTGAGAGTTCTCCATAGAGTTCTCCATAGAGAGAGTTCTCTAAGGTATGTATAGTGCACTAATGTGCATTTGATTAGCGTGGTGGACTTTAGCTTACCTCTTCTATGGAAAGAATATATAGAATATTCTATGAAAATGGTTTGACATACCATTTCTGTATTATATAATCTGTTGTGTAATTTTGCGAGTACTATCACATTTTGGATATCGTTCTTCTAAGAGACGCACGTCATTTGGCAGTCAGTCATCCACGGTAACGTGCTATTTCTATTTGTATAGGTCGTAGAACTATAGTTCGGTCGGGAAGGTACCACCGCCGCCATTACAATCCGCCGTAAAGCAATTCTTGTGTTTAGGTTGGAGAGGTGTGGTTGTCGGGCACACTTATAAGGAAGGCGAGTATCTTAGTCGTCAGGAGTAGTTACGCATCTACGTACGACTTCAGATAGAGCTTCAGTCCTGTTTGAGGTTAGACATGGGTGTCCATGGGCTGTAGTGATCACTTAACATTAGTATGCTTGTTTGCTACGCTTCTCATATGAAAAAAAATCCTATAGCTCCCTAACCTAGAAATACACTCGTGTTTTGCAAGTCGTTCTCTGGAATGACGCACGTCACACGTGGACAGCCGCAGTGACGTACGTGCGCTCTTACGATAATTCCGTTGGGATTCTTACATAATATTGATAATATTTACGTAAATTGAGTAAAACATCGAGTCCAAATATACGTGTAAGTTAGTCATACGAAATTTGAGTAAATCTTTGTGTAACTATGTTACGTTTTTTATTAATACATTTATGTATAACGGTTGAATTTATTTAAGCCGGGTTTAAGCGGTAGTGGTTATATAATCTTTCGAGGTAGATTTTTCTCCGAGTTTCCCCGGCTCCACGATAAAATCAGAATTATTGTTTTATATTTTAATAGTACACCATATCACCTTATGCATCCACTATTCACTGAACTATGGTGAATTCAGTGAATAGTGGATGCTCAATGATAACTAGGTTGTCATAGATGCATTATAAATCAGTATCGTTATAGTTAAATACTATCGTTACAGTTTTATTCAAATACAATATATTTGTGTAACTAACGTGAGCAGTGATTGCTTAGTGTTATGAACATCGCGCGAGGAAGCCTACGTGGGAGAGTTCTTCAGATAGTTCGCGAAGATGTTTGAAGTCTTCCAACATGCACTTAACGAGCGTTGACTACGGCCGTAATATCCATTCTGAGAGGAGATAGATGGTAGAACTAAAGTTCAACCAGGTAGGTGCCACCGCCGCCCTCACAATCCACAAGCAAATCTTGGGTTTCGGATGGAGAGATGCGGTTGCCACAATTTCAAGTTTCTCATGGTTACTCTAGTCTCTCGTTACAAGCGAGGCGACCTCAGGAAAAGTGACACGTCTACATATGTCTTCGGATAGGACTTCAGCTCTGTTTGAGGATGGTTGTGAGTGTCCTTGGGCTGCTGTGACCACTTAACATCATTTGGCCTTAAAGCTCCTTTGCTACTCTTCAAACAATAAAAAAGAAATATTCCCGTGAACAATATATACATACAAGCAGTGATAGCCTAGTGGTTAAGATTCCGGCCTCTCAAGTCGAGTGGCCGGGGTTCGAACCCCGCACGCACCTCTA